>OY728150.1:1971223435-1971384148 GCA_963277665.1 Viscum album | reverse complement strand
CAAACCCCTAAAATATGCATAAGGATCTGTAATCAACCTTAGCATGGTAAACTAAAATCCAATCAATAGCCAGGATAAGATAAAATTATACCCAGGGAAAGAAAACAAGGTTTATAGGTAAATTATTTCCATAGAAATCAATAGGAAGATTGTTATAATTTCTTTTTTCCTTAATATTTAACTTGAGCGTTTTTACCATAAATTCTAGCTTCATTTCTTGTGGTGGAATTTTCAATTTACCAGAAAATTTCTAGGATATGAAAGAATGTGTATACCCTAAATCAAACAAGACATTAAAAAATCTGAATAAACCAACAATGTACTTGATACCACTTTATTTGATGGCCCAACATCATTTTAAGTAGTTGCAAAGGATTTCACCACACCTTTCTTCATATAGTGTGGATGATTCCCATCATTTGGGTTCCTCTTTAGATAGTCGTTTTCATAATGATCCATCTCATTAAATTTTTAAAAAAATTATTGTTTGTATATCAATATTTTTTACCACTACCATGATCTTTTTCATTCCAATTACGAGCCATATTTCCAAACTTACCACATTGGAAACACTTAACAAAATTAAAAATGCATTCCCCAGTGTTTTTTACCACAATTATCACAAACTAAAAACTTAATTTCCATACCATCTAACCTATTTGATGCATTATTTCCTTTTTCCTACCACATAAACCTATTTTTTTTGTTGGTTTTCCAAATACACATGATCATTCACAAACTCTATTTCCACATTCTCTACACATTAAAAAAGTTTTTCGTTACTTTTTAATTCATAATAAGACAACACCCTTCAATGTTTTGGTTTCAATACTAAGTAAAAATGATTGATTTTATCATCAAGATCCTAGATAAAATTTGGAGTGTACCATTCCAATCGAGTGAATTTTTCTTCGTATGTATCCATTTATTCCTTCTCCTATATCAATTTCAAGAATTCTTTTTCCATCCTATGTCGAGTCGCCTTAGGAAAATATTTCTCAAGGAAAATATTTTTGAATTCATCCCATTCTAAAGCATCAATCTCCTCATTATACCTGATATTCATGACCATCAACCACCACTAGTCAACTTACCTTCAAAATGGTAAATAGTAAGACTTATCTTTTGATGGTATGAACACCCAATGACATCAAAAATATTTTTTAGGGATTTAATCCACCCTTTATCTACCACTGGGTTAGAATATCCACTAAATGTAGGAGGGTTTTGCCTCATAAAAATTCCCACCACTAACATATTCCTCTAAGGTTGATCTAACTGATCTCATGCATGGATGTCATCGCCATTTATAGCTTGTGTCAACAGATCCATTAATTTAACAAACTTATCATTTCTAATTCCTATCATTCCAAGTTTCTGATTCAGAAGGATATCGTCCTATAAGTTCCTTCCTACTTCAACTTCCATATTTCTTCTACAGAAAACCATTCTTAATAGACATATCTTAGATAAAGAAACATGATAATATTTAAATTCAATATCATTTCAACTTAACTATAATGTAAAAAAACATTTATGGGTATTCCATTAAAATTATCCTAACACCTAAATCTATCAACACCTTACTCTGTTACCAACTGTAAGGACTTTTCCTTAAACATTACATAATCTGGTTAATTAAAATAGAATTCACTTTTATACATTCCTAAAGATATTTTAGGTTTATAGTTTTATAGAATTATGTCATAAACTCTTACATAGAAACTCATATATTAAAAAGTATACAATTATATCAAATATAAATTTTTTTCATAATATCAATGTTTTAAAATATAACATGATTTCATTCAGTAAAAAAATTTCATGACTTTAAACTTGAATTATTCATTTCCTTTACCCATCCACAAACCTGGTGAAATTTTTTTAAAACTTGGAATGAGCACAAAAAAGATCAATAGGGGATATAAAAATGAATAAAGAAACCATTAATCCATGAATGAAAACATTTTCAAAAAGTTATAACTTTTTCACATAAAACTTAATCTCTTTAGTTTACCTTATGAAATCGTAAGTTTCCTATAAAAATATAGCAATCATACATAAATCACAAAAGGTAACTTATGGAATCATTTTAATATAACTCTTACATATAATTTAGCTCTCCTAGATATGTAGGGAGTAACAATATTGGTTTAATTTTGAATAACCATCGTAGTATATTCCCATAATATCTTAAGAGAAACAAAATCGGTTAACTCTACCACTTTAATTGATGCATTAGAGAGAAATTATTGGATAAAATACCCTCAGTTTATCATGGATCCATCTGCCATTATAAAATATCCCAAAAACCATTACATGATCATAATAAAATATATCTTGTATAAAATAAACATTCTTGAGGAAACAAAATTTTCCATTTTGAAATAACATTTCATTTATAAGAAGACGCACATATATAAAAAAATTTATTTGAAAAATAACTTGTAAAATTGTAAAGGAAACATAAAATTAATAAGGATTCATGAAGTCAGTAAAATATTCTTATGGCGTATAAGAAAGAAAAAACTTCTTTTATAAAAAGTGTTGTAACTTGAAAAGAGTATTTTTTAAAATAAAGTCTCTTACTATATGTCTAAAAGAGCTCTGAACTTGTACTTAATGTAACACCCCAGGTAAATAAAGAATATGGAATTTTTATATTTATCCATATTTGTGAATAAAATATTAATATGACTTTAAAGGGGACGCTATGCTCGATGGAGTACCCAACACGCAACAACGAGTTTCTTGGGAATCTTACGTTGCACTCTAATAATAAAATAATATTATTTTAAATCGTAGTTAACATGTAGCCATTGTATTGGCGGTAATAGATAGAAATAACTAAAATATTATTATATATGTGTTTAAATGTTTTTACATTTATCCAATAAAGGATAAAGGCATAAAATACGGAAATAATTCAATTTTAGGCGTATATGCCCTAGTTTTCACTAAAGGTTCACTTATCGCCTTTTGATGGAGAACCGTCATTAAATATAGTTTTGTTCACTCTTATACATCCTTTTGGACCAAATAAAACTCTTATTAAGAATTGGGACATCAAAATTTACTTTGTGTTAATTTTTGGTATCTTTCTGATAAAGTTCATTTTTTAATGAATAGTGTAAAATGTTGTATTTTAATTCAAAACCTCTTTTTAATCTAATTTATTTATATGATTAGATTATCTTTTGAATTGGTTTTAAAGTGAAATTAGAATATATTTTTACCATTTAATCCAATAGTGGTCGTTGGAATTAATTTCACTTTGAAATCAGACTTAAACTAGTGTCAATCTTTTGATACTTATTATTTCATAAAAACACGCTATTTGCTCTGACAGCGGGAATTAATTATTAAATTAATTAATGTGACTTATATGTTTTGAATTTTGTAAAATAGACTTCATTTTTGAATTCACAATATCAAATATAGCTTAGGGTTAATTTTTGGGATTTTTCTGAAAAACTTCAATTTTTGATGAATAGTGAAACCACTAAGTGGTACTTATAAAACTGATTTTTCCGTTTAAATGAAATTTTGCCATCTTTGTATTTTGAATTTCAAAAATCCGACATACATGGTTGTCATTAAGAAGTAAAATGTGGTTCAATGGGATAAAAATAATTTTTTGGTGAATAGTAACTTATTAAGTTTTTAATCGCGATCAGAGGTAATTAGTGTAGTTTAAGGTAAAAATAATGTTTTAATAATATGAAATGAAATTGACACATGTCCTAACCTCATTGGATGTGTCAGGGCCGACCAAGACAACCCATGGGTCAACTTGGGGACCTCATGAAGCCACTTTGGTTGGAAAATGACATTAATATCTTTTTATTTAAAGTTAAAGTAAAAATGAGACAAACATGAAATGTTTTACGAAAACAATTTTTACATGGGGTTATACAAATCATATTTTTGACTATAAATATTCATTGTAAAGATAAAAATATTTCCTACATCATAGTATTTTTCTTTATAATTTTATTAAATAAATTAAATTGTTTAAGACATCATGATGATGCAGCGATGACCTCATTATTTAATGATTTAAATAAAATGGAAAGATAATGTACTATCTAAGACCTACACATGTCCAAAACCTATTGGATGAGTGGATTTCGAACCCTTATCACCTTATCCTCGAAACACATCAATGTGAGACCTCTTAAATCCGAATACCATTTTCAAATAAAGTAACATTTGCTTACTTTCCAAGAGCGCCCCTCCTCTCCTCTTATAAAAGGCCCCCACCTCTACCTCCTTACCCACACTCCCAAAGCCTTTGGCTCGGCCAACCCCTGCCCATTTTGTCTCTCCACTTCCCTCTATAACTCCTTGAGGCCTCACTTTGGGCAGAAGTCTCCTCAAGGAATCCTTTTAGCTCAAACCAAAGGGAGTTACCTGATTTTAAGGTAATGTCTTCACTTGAGTCCTTTTGTTTTATTTTGCCTCCCCAACCCCCTAAACTCTTTTTATTCATTTCTTTTGTAAAAACTCCAGTATCTTAAATATACTAGGATGTTGTTATAAGAAGTATTCGATCTAAACTTACACACACCTACATCTAATGGTTAAAGAACATACTGTTTCCGTGGATGGCGAATTTATGCCTCCCGAAACGATGATTGTTCAACATTATTTTAACACCTCCCCAACCCCCCTAAACTCTTTTATGTCATTCCTTTAAAGATCATATTTCTTGTGATTGGGATGTTATTTTATATTACTCTTACTGTAATTTTTATGTACATATGATGAGAGACCCTATTATCTCTCATCAATCCATTTTGGATGTTTTGAGTGGCGCCGTTAGGCTGCCGAATTTTCGTAAGAGATCTAACATCTCTCTTTCTTTTTAAGTACTCTCCTTTATGTCACTTCTTTTAAGTTCCTCTTTGTTATGTTGGGGGATGTTATTTTATATTCCTATTTCTTTAAACTTTATGTTTATTTGATGAGAGACCCTATTCCCTCCCATTAATCCATTTTGGAAGTTTTAAGTGGCAGCGTTAGGCTGCCGAGTTTTCGTAAGAGATTTTTCATCTCACTTTTATTCCCGTGAGATTTATGCTACATTTTCCACAATTTCCTTTGAGTGGTTTATGTACTGACCATTATTACACTCCTTTTGTAATATAATTCCTTTTATAGGTATTTACATATTCATTGTATGACACTTCTTCGATGGGGTGTACTTTTCGAAAGTTACCCAAGTCGGTAAGGGAACCTTTCACCCTCCTCTTTTTAAAAGACTTCATTTGTTATGTTTTTTAATTCACATACTATTATGTTGGGATATGTTATTCTATATCCTGATTGATGTAAATTTTATTTCCAAGTGATGAGATTCCCTTTTTATCTCTCATCACCTCATTTTATGAATTCTTGAAGTGACGCCATTAGGCTGTCGAATTTTACCAAGGGAACTTTTTAACCCAATTTCAATTTCTTTGGGTTCAACATGTAGTTATTGAATATGTCATCCTTTGAATATGTGTGAATAAAATTTTATTATTTTACACTTAATATCCAATTATATTGGGTGTATTTATATTTGTCACACATAATTTTGAGATTGATTTATCCTTAATTTAAGGATACCTTCTTTATAAGGGATTTCATCACATTTTACATCTCTATTGAGACTTCATTGTTGTTATGCACCAATTCACTCATATATGGTGTATATACTGTCCTTTGGAATATTATATCATGAATACATTTATTCTCATGATATTATAAAGTTCTGATTAAATGTTATTCCTCAATTATTGTATTCAAGTGTCTCTAATTTTGGTAAAAGCCCTTTAACCAAAATATCACTTTAAATGTTTTAATTATTTGTTCTTATTAATATCCATGTTTTCAAAATGGTTTTAAGGATTTATTTATGTGGATATTAATGGCTTAAAATGTTAAAAGCTTCAAGGTGGTATGGGACTTCGTCTCAATCTCCTTTCATTGAGGCATATTTTGTTTTATACACAACCTTCTTTTATACGGTGTATAAACCCCTTTGGATTTTATGTTTATTCAAAAGGAATATTTTTTATACGAAGCGTTTACTAAACGGCAAAAGGGAATGTTTTTGTTGTACTTATGCGGGGACAACGACTTCTCCACCGCCGTGACCATTATTTGAGTTTCGGTTTCCTCTACAAGCCATACTTTTTTTTAAAAGAAACTTAAATACCATGTTTTACTTTTATTTTATTTTAGTATTTAAAATTGTTTTCGTAATATTTTTATATAAATGTGTTGTATTGATATATTGTGATTGAAAGGTGGAAATGTTATGTTTCCTTTATGCATGTTTTATGTGATACGATTATGTTGAGGTTCTTGGGAATTATTATGAAGACAGGTGGTTCCGTGATAGACTAAGGGAGGGTGAGCCCGATATAGCTCTCCAATGCATTGGGTAACGCAAAGGAGTTAAACGTTAAGGTTTTTCCGAAGATATTTAGGGAATATACTGTGATGGGTATTCCAAACGTAACCAAGAGGGTTACTCCCTACGTAATAATGTTATGAATGACTCAAGTTACCTTAATGTCTTATGATTTCTATGTTTTATTCATGGTTTGATGAGGTATGTTAAAGTGCCTAAGTTTTATGGGTAAAGTATGATTTCATTCTTATGTATATATGAACTCATGTTTCCTTTCCATATTTTTATATCCCTTACTGAGCTTTTTTATGCTCATCCCAAGTTTTTAAAATGTTTTTCACAGGTCAAGGGAAAGGTACGTGATGTGATGATAGTGTCAAGGATGTGTCAAGAAAGAATCCAAGTTTTATTTTAAATATGTTTCTGTTGATGGGAAGAATGAATCCTGTCTTTTATGTAACCACTTTGTTTAAATGTGGAATGTAATGCAAGTTTTATGATTTAATTCTCTAAAACTCTAAATCTGAAAAGATCCTCAATGTGTAATCTTGTATTAACTCAAGATTAAGTAAGGTTTAAGGCTGGGGCCTTATAGTTGGTATCAGAGGTCGGTTTAGATAACTTTAGAGGTTAGGGTATTCTTTAAGCATAAGTGGCATTACCATAATGGTTAGGATTTCAGAAAGAGTCCTAGTTTTAGATAAAGTGAATGAGTAAGTATATCTTAGTGTTTATCTTCCTCATTAGTACATGATGTTTTTTTTATATACTCACACTGGCCTTTTTGGTTTTAGTAAATGGCTGGATCTAGCAGGCACCAAAGTAACAGTGGATGTGAAGGAAACTATGACAGTTTTTTGAGCAAGCAACTGAATGATATGGGAACTGCAATGAGAACTCTTGTGATTATCCTCAACCAACTATCTAGAGTCATGATTGACCACCTAAACCTTGGTGATTTCTCTAAGGCATCATATATGCGAGAAACAAATCCCTACGGAAGTGCATGTAATAATCATAAAGGTAAGTGTGTTCAAAAACCTATGTGTCAAATATGTAGAAAGAAACACCTAGGAAAATGTTTCAAAGGGACAGAAATATGCTATAGATGTGGAAATGAAGGTCATAAAGCAAGAACCTTCCATGGAAAAAGGAAGCATCCAGTTGACTCGAGGAAAGGGAAAGAAGTTCTTTCTAAGGGATCAATTGAATGTTTTAAATGTGGTGTGCATGGTCATTATGTAAACACATGTCCTATGAAGAAGTTTCGTGAATGGGGTCACCAAGAGCATACAAATGTTTGTTTACCAATACCTAATGCCATTCCGATTGAGGATGAAGAAACTGACAATGACCAATCAAAGGTATGTATTATTTCATGACTATTGTTTTCCTTTTTTGGAATCTTAGGATATGATTCATGATTTTTCTTGTAGGAAAGAAGTATTTCGGAATAAGTTGGAAAGGAATGGTTAATGGATCATGAAGAATGTTGAATGAGTAATATGTCAACATATAAGGGCATCAAGAGTTATAGTGAAATTCTTAAGAGTATTAAGTCTCTTTTGATGATGGGGTTACATTAGAAGACTTTTTATATTATGTGTAACCCTGATGTTTAATATAGGCAAATTTTATTCAAGGAATAGATATCTTTTCTTTTGTGGACATAATTATAAAGAACCATTTGGGTTTATATGATCCTTACTTTTGAGGTAATTATGGGTTACTATATGTTATGATTGAAGTGAAAGGCATGAGATAAAATTGAGGTTAAATTATGTTATGGTTATTTTTGATGATTTTATCTCTTTTTGGGGAATGATTTGAAAATTATATAGTTTTGGAAAAAGGACAACACACAGACTGTGTGACAACCCGTCGTGTCGGACAAAGCTGCGGGAATCGAACCCACAACCAAAGTACGACTGGTATTTATCGTCTACCACTGGACTACGTGAAGTCCCTGGTTAGTTTTACTATTTATTTTTTAGTTAGATGATTTTATTAATTAAGAGTAAGTTGATTTTGGTTTATCTATGGAAATTTATTAACCTATCATGGAGGATAAGTGATTAGGATTAATTACTTTTTAATACGAGACTTTAGGAGCAACTGATGTTGTTTGGATATAAATGTTGCGATTTAACTTGGAAGACTATGTGACTAAATCCTTCAAAATATTTGGGTTTCAATCTTAGTTTGGTTTACTTTGAATAATTTTATGGACAAATTGTTTATCGAATGGTCTTCGTTGAACATTGGGTTTTATTGGAAAAATTTTGGATATTAAGAATAGATTTTCTTTTTATAAAGTGTTATCCATTTCTGGATTATCTGATCATGTACTAACCTTTTTGGTTTTGGTTTTGGTTAGAGTATAAAGACATGGGAAGTATATAGTTCTCTATTGTGGATTAGGTGATTCTCTAGAAGTTGATTATAGTACTCTTAATGCGAACAAGTCTCCCTAAATACTCGTCTTTTGGAAAAAAATATGAGTTTGATTAAGGAATCTAGTAAAAGTTGAAAGTCAACATGATAAGTGATTATGTTTCCTTATGAATAAATTCCTCAATAAAAAGTAACTTAAAAAAAATGTTGTCTATTAACTTTTCCTACTAGGGAATCGAATACCATTTAACCCATCACAAGTTTGTGATTTTCTTATGGTTAACTTTCTCCTAGACATGTTTACTATCACTCTCCATCAGAACATGACCCTTTCTTTTCTCCTCCATATCCATATTTTCATACTTGGAATCCTAGTATGGGTTAACTCGGGTGACATTTTTACTTCTCTCCCATTCTTTTAAAGTGATTTTTTTACCGACTCTTGTTCCGATGTGGGACTTTCAAGGATGTTTCCAAGCTCAATTTTAAAAATTGCGAGGACGCAATTCCCAAAAGGGGGGAAGGATGTAACACCCCACGTAAATAAAGAATATGGAATCTTTATATTTATCCATATTTGTGAATAAAATATTAATATGACTTTAAAGGGGACGCTATGCTTGATGGCGTACCCAACACACAACAACGAGTTTCTTGGGAATCTTACGTTGCACTCTAATAATAAAATAATATTATTTTAAATCGTAGTTAACATGTAGCCGTTGTATTGGAGGGAATGGATAGAAATAACTAAAATATGATTATATATGTGTTTAAATGTTTTTACATTTATCCAATAAAGGATAAAGGCATAAAATACGGAAATAATTCAATTTTAGGCGTATATGCCCTAGTTTTCACTAAAGGTTCACTTATCGCCTTTTGATGGAGAACCGTTATTAAATATAGTTTTGTTCACTCTTATACATCCTTTTGAACCAAATAAAACTCTTCTTAAGAATTGGGACATCAAAATTTACTTTGTGTAAATTTTTGGTATCTTTCTGATAAAGTTCATTTTTTAATGAATAGTGTAAAATGTTGTATTTTAATTCAGAACCTCTTTTTAATCTAATTTATTTATATGATTATAGTATCCTTTGAATTGGTTTTAAATTGAAATTAGAATATATTTTTACCATTTAATCCAATAGTGGTCATTGGAATTAATTTCACTTTGAAATCAGACTTAAACTAGTGTCAATCTTTTGATACTTATTGTTTCATAAAAACACGCTATTTGCTATGACAGCGGGAATTAATTATTAAATTAATTAATGTGACTTATATGTTTTGAATTTTGTAAAATAGAATTCATTTTTGAATTCATAATATCAAATATATCTTAGGGTGAATTTTTGGGATTTTTCTGAAAAACTTCAATTTTTGATGAATAGTGAAACCACTAAGTGGTACTTATAAAAACTGATTTTTCTGTTTAAATGAAATTTTGCCATCTTTGTGTTTTGAATTTCAAAAATCCGACATACATGGTTGTCATTAAGAAGTAAAATGTGATTCAATGGGATAAAAATAATTTTCTGGTGAATAGTAACTTATTAAGTTTTTAATCGCGATTAGAGGTAATTAGTGTAGTTTAAGGTAAAAATAATGTTTTAATAATATGAAATGAACTTGACACATGTCCTAACCTCATTTTATGTGTCATGGTCGACCAAGAAAACCCATGGGTCAACTTGGGGACCCCATGAAGCCACTTTGGTTGGAAAATGACATTAATATCTTTTTATTTAAAGTTAAAATAAAAATGAGACAAACATGAAATGTTTTACGAAAACAATTTTTTACATGGGGTTATACAAATCAGATTTTTGACTATAATAATTCATTGTAAATATAAAAAGATTTCCTACATCATAGTATTTGTTTTATAATTTTTAGAAATTAAATAAATTAAATTATTTATGAAATCATGATGATGCAGCGATGACCTCATTATTTAACGATTTAAATAAAATGGAAAGATAATGTAACATCTAAGACCTACACATGTCCAAAACCTATTGGATGAGTGGATTTAGAACCCTTATCACCTTATCCTCGAAACACATCAATGTGGGACCTCTTAAATCTGAATACCATTTTCAAATATAGTAACATTTGCTTACTTTCCAAGAGTGCCCCTCATCTCCTCTTATAAAAGGCCCCCACCTCTACCTCCTTACCCACACTCCCAAAGCCTTTGGATCTGCCAACCCATACCCAGTTTGTCTCTCCACTTCCCTCTCTAACTCCTTGAGGCCTAACTTTGGGCAGAAGTCTTCCCAAGGAAGTCTTTTAGCTCAAACCAAAGGGAGTTACCCGATTTTAAGGTAATGTCTTTACTTGAGTCCTTTTGTTTTATTTTGCCTCCCCAACCCCCTAAACTCTTTTTATTCATTTATTTTGTAAAAACTAAAGTATCTTAAATATACTAGGATGTTTTTATAAGAAGTATTCGAGCTACAATTACACATAACTACATCTAATGGTTAAAGAACATACTGTTTCCGTGGATGGCGAATTTATGCCTCCCGAAACGATGATTGTTCAACATTATTTTAACACCTTCAAAGGTGGCCATTAAGATGTAACTATATTTATATATGATATATAATATGTTTATGTTTTAATTAAGATTATGTATTTTTCTTTTTTGGCATACGTTTATGGTTTCCATTATGGGTAAACACGATATCTTCATTTAAGGAAGTGCGGACTACCGCCCCCTCAAAGTGATGTGATTCGTTAATGCCATATGTGGGACGTATAAAGGATGGATTTAAAGTTATTATATATGATTTTATACTATAATTATAATATACCTCTATATCATTATTATTCCATTCCATAAAAATATGAAATTGAAATGAAAGTAGCGTTCATGCGTACGTATGGCTTACCGTCTCCATGAACGGTGCATTTCATTTCTTACCTATAAATGATTATGTAATATTATAAATACATGTATATTCTGGATATATATGATATATATGATATCAAAATCATGAATATAATTCTGGATATAATGAACATTTGACCACATGAACAACATGTAATTGTAAGAAGTCCACTTTTGACTTAAGAACCAAATATCGACAAAACAAACATTATTAACTTAAATGATTAAATAATATTTATAACATTGAAATAAGTGATCTAAAAGGAATAATGAACTAGAAAAAGGTTCTTAATAAAGTTTAAATTAACTCAAGTTTATTATTCAGGATGTTAAAGAACGATCGAGTCAAGTCGGACCCGAGGTAAGGGATCCTACTCCTCTCTTTCTTTTTAATTACACTCTTTTATGTCATTCCTTTAAAGCTCATATTTCTTGTGATTGGGATGTTCTTTTATATTACTCTTACTGTAATTTTTATGTACATATGATGAGAGACCCTATTCTCTCTCATCAATCCATTTTGGATGTTTTGAGTGGCGCCGTTAGGCTGCCGAATTTTCGTAAGAGATCTAACCTCTCTCTTTCTTTTTAAGTACTCTCCTTTATGTCACTTCTTTTAAGTTACTCTTTGTTATGTTGGGGGATGTTCTTTTATATTCAGATTTCTGTAAACATTATGTTGATTTTATGAGATACCCTATTCCCTCTCATCAATCCATTTTGAAAGTTTTAAGTGGCGCCGTTAGGCTGCCGAGTTTTCGTAAGAGATTTTTCATCTCACTTTTATTCCCGTGAGATTTATGCTACATTTGCCACAATTTCCTTTGAGTGGTTTATGTACTGACCATTATTACACTCCTTTTGTAATATAATTCCATTTATGGGTATTTACATATTTATTGTATGACACTTCTTCGATGGGGTGTACTTTTCGAAATTTACCCAAGTCGGTAAGGGAACCTTTCACCCTCTTCTTTTTAAAAGACTTCATTTATTATGTCTTTTAATTCACATACTATTATGTTGGGATATGTTCTTATATATACTAATTGATGTAAATTTTATTTCCAAGTGATGAGATTCCCTTTTTATCTCTCATCAACTCATTTTCTGAATTCTTGAAGTGACGCCGTTAGGCTGTCGAATTTTACCAAGGGAACTTTTTAACCCAATTTCGATTTCTTTGGGTTCAACATGTAGTTATTGAATATGTCATCCTTTGAATATGTGTGAATGAACTTTTATTGTTTTACACTTAATATCCAATTATATTGGGTGTATTTATATTTGTCACACATAATTTTGAGATTGATTTATCCTTAATTTAAGGATACCTTCTTTATAAGGGATTTCATCACATTTTACATCTCTATTGAGAATTCATTGTTGTTATGCACCAATTAACTCATATATGGTGTATATACTATCCTTTGGAATATTATATCATGAATCCATTTATTCTCATGATATTATAAAGTTCTGAGTAAATTTTATTCCTAAATTATTGTATTCAAGTGTCTCTAATTTTGGTAAAACCACTTTAACCAAAATATCACTTTAAATGATTTAATTATTTGTTCTTATTAATATCCATGTTTTCAAAATGGTTTTAAGGATTTATTTATGTGGATATTAATGGTTTAAAATGTTAAAAGCTTCAAGGTGGTATGGGAATTCGTTTCAATCTCCTTTCATTGAGGCATTTTTTGTTTTATACACAACCTTCTTTTATACGGTGTATAAACCCCTTTGACTTTTATGTTTATTCAAAAGGAATCTTTTTATACGAAGAATTTACTAAACGAAAAAAGGGAATGTTTTTGTCATACTTATGCGGCGAAAATGACTTCTCTACCGCTGTGACCATTATTTGAGTTTCGTCTTCCTCTACAAGCCATACTTTTTTTAAAAGAAAAATAAATACCATGTTTTACTTTTCTTTTATTTTGGTATTGAAAATTGTTTTCATAATGTTTTTATATCAATGTGTTGCATTGATATATTGTGATTGAAAGGTGGAAATGTTATGTTTCCTTTATGCATGTTTTATGTGATACGATTATGTTGAGGTTCTTGGGCATTATTATGAAGACGGGTGGTTCCGTGATAGACTAAGGGAGGGTTAGCCCGATATAGCTCTCCAATGCATTGGGTAATGTGAAGGAGTGAAACGTTAAGGTTTCTCCGAAGAGATTTAGGGAATATACTATGATGGGTATTCCAAACGTAACCAAGAGGGTTACTCCCTACGTAAGAATGTTATGAATGCCTCAAGTTACCTTTATGTCATATGATTTCTATGTTTTATTCATGGTTTGATGAGGTATGTTAAAGTGCCTAAGTTTTATGGGTAAAGTATGATTTCAT
Source organism: Viscum album (assembly GCA_963277665.1). Taxonomy (NCBI): domain Eukaryota; kingdom Viridiplantae; phylum Streptophyta; class Magnoliopsida; order Santalales; family Viscaceae; genus Viscum; species Viscum album. The sequence continues at coordinate 1,971,370,082 of OY728150.1, read as the reverse complement.
TCTTATGTATATATGAACTCATGTTTCCTTTCCATATTTTTATATCCCTTACTGAGATTTTTTATGCTCATCCCAATTTTTTAAAATGTTTTTCACAGCTCAAGGGAAAGGTACGTGATGTGATGATAGTGTCAAGGATGTGTCAAGAAAGAATCCAAGTTTTATTTTAAATATGTTTCCGTTGATGGGAAGAATGAATCCTGTCTTTTATGTTACCACTTTGTTTAAATGTGGAATGTAATGAATGTTTTATGATCTAATTCTCTAAAACTCTAAACCTGAAAAGATCCTCAATGTGTAATCTTGTATTAACTCAAGATTAAGTAAGGTTTAAGGTTGGGGCCTTATACTTAATGTCCTGAAAAATAAAATCAAATTCATTAATTACTATATTAATAACATTTTACACATTTATTTTATTTATTACCATTTTTTGATGTTAATTTGTTCCTATTTTGTTGAGTTATAAATATTGGAATTGTCGTTTTGGGAGTGTTCGTTTCATAGCTTTATGGTCGGTTCGCTTGAGTATATTTATTGGAGTTCCTATCAAATGGAAGAAAAAATCCAGAAATAGAAAGAAATGTAATTAATATGTTTTTAGAATTTAAAATAACCTCATTTTTTCTGATATTAGGATGATTCATTAGATAAATAATTAATGAAAATTGTTTGGTTTATTTTGGTGGTTTTTCCGACCATCACAAACTAATTTCATTTTACTTAATTATTATGCCTATTAATTAGTTCCAGAACATTAAAAAAGTTATTATATTCATATTATAATATTTTTAACAAAAATAATGGTTTTATGATCAGATTTTAAAATGGAAATAGAAAATGAAAACTATCATTAATGAAGGTGGTGAATCGACACGTCACAGACAACGTTTTCATTTTTTAGAAAAAGAGGAGAAGAGAATAGATTTGATGATGGATATTACATTAACACAATAAAATTCTAGTATTTGTATTATAGTAGAGTTATCATGTCACTTTGGATAGGGGAGGTGAGGATAAGGTAGAAATAAAGAAATAAATAAAGTAATAATCTAAAAGAGAAAGAAGGAAGATTTTACCTCTTGAATATTGTCTCCTTGAGAACCTCCTTAAGGCACTTGATTTTGGACTTTTGATGAGACCAGTGTGTCTTGGACATGGGGAAGAGGCTTGGTAATGGAATTAGGTATAATTTAGACAATATACAAGTATTTAGAGGTGTGAGGATATGGGGTGGTGAGGGATGGTATTTATAGGGACAAGAGATGGGTGTTTTTGATTATTTTATTCATTTGTTTATTATTTTGAATCAAGACTATCAATAGTATTGATTCTCATGACTATATATAGTAAATATATCATTTTATTTAGAAATAATGATTTATTACCTCATCCATACATTATCCATGACTCAATAATTCATTTATTTAATTATAATGTTAAATACTATAAATTATAATGTTTGACTATTCACCAAAAATTCAACTATTTTAGAATAATAATAAAAACCTAACCATTTTTTTATGTGTATATTTTAAAAATGGACACCATTTTATGAAAATAATTTTCAAAATATTAGAAATTTAATTTTTAATTAAAATCCTCATTTATTCAGAAAAATAATGATTTTAATATTATAACTGATTTTTTGAAACTTTAAAAAATTAATTACAGGATCATAAAATTATCTTATAATTATAATACAAAACATTATTAAATTATGAATCTATTTTATGAAAATTAAATTTTATTTTAAATTATTATATTAATTATAAAATTATAAATAAATATTTACATTTTAAAAAAATACCAACAATTAATTTATCATTTTTAAAACATTAATTTATGTATTACATGATATAAATATATAATATTTTCACTAATGATATAATTAAATTTTTTTATACTTTCATAAGTGATGTTATTATTCTAGTGGCCATATTACTATTCCTAACTGTCATATTACTATTCCACCAGTCAGGTTACTATTCCATTAGTATAGATTACTTCATTTCTATAAATACCATTTATATAATTATACAATTATATTGAATTTAACTATTTAATTCCAAAATGATAAAAAAAATTATAAGTATCCAAGTTGTTACACATATATTTCAAGTTGTACAGTTTATCATCATGTGACAGAACAAGTCCATGTCATTTTATATCACGTGATTATGATGTTTTTGTCATGAAAGGGGTGACAATAAACCTATGTGTGTGGTTTATGTGTGAGTTTCCCAAAAGTTTGTGGCTATGTGTGGGTCTTATTCATGAGTTGGATGAAGAAGAAAGGCTATGTGTGGGTCTTACGGATGAGTTTCCTAAAGAAGCAATGCTAAGTCTGTGGCTTACGCATGAGCAACCCACATGAGAAATTCTATGTGTGGGGATTACACATGAGATGCTCATTCCAAGTATTATATAAAAGGATAAAATAGGGAAATCTTTATTAAGTTTGTGAAAAGGGGGTTTGTGAGAATGGTCTAAAATTAGATGAATAGAGGCCCCATAAGTAATCTCGTATTGAGGAAATGCCAGGTACAATAAATGATAAATGATTCCTGGAAGAGTAAAATGGAAAAATAAAATAATTATAATAATATCACAAGACATGATGATTTAAGGGGTTAGAGAAATGATCCTTGCATCAATGGAGTGGAAGAAAATGTCACTATGATCAGGAGCAGAATTATAGGGAAATTTCAGAGTTTCAAACACACCATAAAACCCTAGATCAAATGGGATAAAAAATAAAATGGTGTAATTGTATCACCAACCACACAGTAATTCCATTATGCTATAATGATTAGTGGCTAGAAATATGTGGAGATACACTAAAATTTTCTCTAAGTTTGATATGTTATAGTAACCATTTCAAAAGTTTACAGTACTACAGTTCCCTATCGGTGTTACCTATTTAGCTCTGATACAGTCTTTCTAGAGTTGATATAGTGCCCAAAATTTGGTGTGTAGTTTGGTTTACTATCATTTAGTCCAAATTAATCCAAACGGATAGGGTGACACCATTTTAACATCTCTCTCACAAAAGATTGTATCTACAAAATGTGCATAGAATGGGGTGCATGAAACATGAACTCACACAAATCATAGGTTGTATGAGGATTTTTTTCACATGAAACACCATACCTTGCACTAAACATGTTCTTCAATAATAGGGGTTGTGTAATATTCTTATTGTTTGTTAATGTTTTTAAGGGCTTATGTGAGATAATTCACACAAATTCTATCACCTACATGAGTCCATGGTTTTCAAACTAGCTGTGAAAGTTGTAAAAGTGTAGGTTGTTCTCAAAGGGATGTTTATTCCTTTGATATTCCAAGAATATGTAAAAAATGGTGAGTTGAAGGTTATTTATAGGCTTTAAAATTTTGAAAGTGTAATTACATGCTATTCAAACAATATGGAGTTGCATGCTGGCAGGACTCAACTTTAGGAAGCCATTTCATCTCCAGTTTTGCAGAACTCTCCATTTATTAGAGAATATAGCCTTGTATCCATATTTATTTATCCTTCTTGTTCTTCCTACTAAACCCATGTTGGGTATAATTTTTTAATGTCAAAAAATTACCCCTAGAGTTGTTCCCCTTTGGGAGAAGGAGGATTGGATTATGAGGAAAATTGATGAACTTTGGCATCCTTCTCTCATTTCATAAAACTAGGAATGTGAATGGTCAACCCTACCCTTTATTCAAAGGTATAGGGACCTTGTGGGGACCATGAATTCTCATATAAATTGAGAATATCCTCTTTTTCATGAAACTCAACACTTCCACAAGGAACCCTATGCAAAGACACTTTTTTACTTTACACAATCAATTTTTTTAAGTGAACACACTTTTTATGATGGAATCATATTTTCATGAGAGGAATTTATAAAAACTACAAGACACATAATATAAAGTTTTTATGAAATAAAAGGATTCAATAAATTTTAAGAAAAAATCTCTGTGAAACTCAGTAATTATTTTCATCTCTTCTCAGTCAATAGCACCCAACCCCACTACAAGTAGGAAGGATATAACTAAAAATATTAAATAATGACATGGATACTAGATTTTACCAAGACACCAGATGTTTTTTATTATACTCAATTAGGGATACTGAAGATACCCACTTTAATAGAGGTTTATATTATATATCATGGGGCAACTAGATGATATGGAAATTCTATCATCAAATTTTAACTCACCTAAATAATGGTCCAGAGCTTTCTTAGATATGTGAAAAAAAACATATCCACTAATGGACATTTTCTAAGAGAATTTGATTCCATTATAGGATATATAGTGTGGAACATCCTATAGATGGTGAATGATGAAGAACCTATCATTGAACCCTTTCCTCCACATTACTCAGAAATATACCAAGACAATATCTCTAAAAGGAGGCAAGGATGGAGTGTTGAGTAGTACCTATGTTAAGGAAAAAACTTCATGGATGAGTGGGTGTGGGAATTTTGGGTCCATATGACTTATGATAATTTTGAAGACCATCTCTACATGGTTTGACTTTATAAGGCAATTCAGGTGTCACAATTCTATCTTTACCACTACATGAACCTCGTTCTGGAGCTCTTCAACAGGTGGTTTCTAGATAAAAACACTTTCCACCCACACCATGAAGAGGTTATGATCAGATTGTGGAACCATTATAAGATCATAGGGATCTCTATTCTTGGATACATGTATGATGAGTTCTTGCTTATGGTGAATGTCCAAAATAATGTTGAGAAGACCCAAAAACTAGACAAGTTGTTGTTGTAGGAAGTAAAGATGAATAAACAAAGAGACCCAAGCCTCCAACCTGATATCCCTCTTATCTCATGGATTGAAATATTCTTTGTGTTGCCCAAGAAATGAATGTAGGTTTTGGGTGTAGTAGAAGTTTCTAGTGGGTGATCTAACCAATAAGGTTTTTTCAGATTTAATGTATCATTCGCAAATTTATACAAGACATAAACACCATGACCAATGAAATTTTTTCATCGAATATTAAAATAGAAGAACCCGAAACCTAGAGAGAGGATATTTTCATGTTAAATTTATAATTAATTTAAATATGATTGGAATAAATGATACATCATCTTAGGATCTTCCTTAAAAGGTGTTTTTGAGCATTTGAAAACCCTTTTTGGATTATCGTCATTGTTCTGGTAGAATCCATGAGTGGAATCCTTATATCGGTGATCCACACGTACTCTTTTGATCTCTAAGCAACACCGATGGAACATCAGGTGCTAGAACAACCGATCTATTATCTTTTTTTGTTCATCTTGATCACTTCTAGTTCCTTTGGGATTAAAATACCTATAGTGATTTTCATTCTTGAGAGGAATATAGAAGGAGGAATGGAGAGAGAAGTCTATTGTGCTCAATGATTCTCAAATACTGATTTTTCAATTAACCTTATAAAATAGACATAACCATCTATTTATAAAGATAGGGTTTAGGTTAAAATATTATTTAATTACGTACTAACCATTAAATAATATAATAAATTATTCTTTACCTCATGCCATAATAATATTATTTTACATCTTATGTCAACTAACGCAATGATAAATATTATTTTATCATATTTCAAATTAATATTAGTCACTAGAAATGATCTTGGTCTGCTCCAACTCTTCAATGTTTATTGATTACCTGAATCAATATTTTATTCATAAATAAGTAATTTTTTTCAGAAACTAGTGAATAAATATCTATTAAATATTCAATAAATATTTTCAATCAATAAAACATGAATAAAATTATTCCTCAGTATTGAGAAAAATATTTATTCCATTAATTAAATTAAAATATAGTTTAATCAAAATCAATAGAAATGCTTAATATGTGGCCCTCTATGATTCTTTCACATTAGAATTAGGAAGGTTTGCGTAAAATTCAAGATTTTTGTTTAGAAATGGGTCAAGAAACCCAATAGAAATAACTTAATGTCACAACATCGATAACCACATACGAACACTATATGTGTAATATAATCTCTTTGTCATAATATCTCGTGAATAAAGTTTCACATATGTGTCATCAACCTATATGTTTGATACATCTTTATTTGACTATTTGAAATAAAGACATCATTACACCATGATCAGGGAATTTAATGTGACTGTTATATTCCAATAAAAGATTTGGGATATCAAATTCCATAAATATGTGAGGGACATATACTTCCTTGACTTATCCATTAATAATCTATCATTCTTTAAGCACCCAACGTACCCTATGTTCGGAGAACATATGACGTCATAGTTTTGATTAGTAAATCTAAGTGTGCTGGTTATGATGTCAATTAATGATAATATTAAAGTCTCAAGACCATTGCACATGATCGTAGATAAGAATATATGATGAAACATAATCATATGAAATTATTAATAATAGGTATGTTCTCATAATCTTCCATCAGGTAGATTGAGATCTTCATGAGAAAAAGTATCACTCGATTACGAGTGCTCACACCAGATAGTCTGTGTACTACATGTCTTATCATAATATGTTATTTGACTATAGAACTATATATAAGAATATTGTTATGACACTTCAAGGTTCTCATTATAACAAGGAACTACTATGACCTTATCAATGAAACAGATTCCATAGGAAATTATTATGTCAAAGTCATGTAGAACAATGAAAAATATGTAATAATTTGTTTTATTAATATTCAAATCTTAAAATATACATGTAATCAAAGTATAAATAGTTTTTTATAGAACACCAACTCTAATAGAGAATGGTGGTCCATCCAAAGTAATTCCCAACATTATGCTCCCAGGGATATTTAGAGACATATTGGTTTATTCTAGAGGAAGGACACTAGATGTAATGTGGAAAAGCCCCAAAATGAAAGGGTATGAAACTACAGGAAAATATAATGATCACTATGGGTAAAAGTGGGTACACACTCCCTCACTTTTACAAGGAGAAAATCCATCATAAATATCTCTTGAATATGTGGGGAAACCACCTCACAAAATACCACACAAAATGATGAACTTATAGTGATGATATACTCTATAAAGTTGAGCTGAGGAGATGAAACCTGTGGGAGGGATACCCATTTATAGGATTCCTCTCCCCCTGCCTTCCTTTATCTACTGGTGGTTTGGTGGGGGTTTGACTACCAACCAAATATGCCAACCATACTTGCCTAAACCTGCCCCCTTTGAAAAATTGGGGGGCAACATTGTCCTTAATAAGAGAATGATTTCAAAACATCTCCACACATCCTTTATATCTTCCAAACCATGCAGTTCACATCTCTGCAAGGCTACTCAAGTATCTGCAACATCTAAACTTATCAGAGTCAATCACCTTCATCAGGAAATCTTCAAAAAAAATTTTAGTGTGAATTTTCTGCATGATCACACATACTTTCTCCACAAACATCTATTAAAAAGTGATACTATACTCCAATGTGCTTCATCCTGAAATAGAAATATGGATTCCTTGAAATATGCAAGATGCTCTGACTGCCATAAAATAATTTAATCTACTCTTTTTTATGCCCGATATCCTCTAATAACCTTCTCATTCAAATCGCCTCTTTACAAGCCTATGTATCTACCATGTACTCCACATATTTCATGGATAAAGCCAAAACTAACTATAACATTGAAATCCAATTCACAGATTTTATAAGAGTAAACACATATCCAATAGTGGATTTGTTTCGGTCAGAATCACATACAAAATTTGAATTAACATAGCCTTTGATAGTGAAATTTTATCCTCCATAATATAATGAGGCATAAGAGTTCTCTTTGATGTATCTTAGGATCGTCTTCACTATACTCCAATTCTCCCATCCATGATTCACCATGTACTAACTTCTCCCATTTCATGTGTAATTTATGGTCTAGTACAAACCATAGTAAACATCAGACTCACCACTATTGATGCATGTGGTACTCAAGAAATTTTCCTCATCTATGCTTCACTACTAGGACTCATTGTAGAGGATAACTTGAAATTAATAGGACGAGGGGTAGAGATTAGATTACAGTATTTCATGTTGAAGCATTTCAAGACTCTCCATAATTAATTCTTCCATGATAGCCAAATCTTCCCATTATTTATATCTTAGTAAATATTCATCCCAAGAACATTTTTTGTTAGTCCTAAGTCCTTTAGATCAAACTCCCAATACAAATATGCATTCGTCTCCTAGATCTTATCATTATTGGTGCCTAAAACCAACATATCATCCACATACAATAGAAAAAAGATGAAATCATTACCATTCGAACCCCTGAAATATGCATAAGGATCTCAATGAAGTATGTTGTATCCAAAAATCATGATATAAGAATCAAATATCTTGTACCAACACCTCAACATCCTCTTGAAACCATGCATATATTTGTTCAAACTATAAACCAAGTTCACTTTTCATTATTCGGTAAACCCTTCTAGTTAGAGCATCTAGATATATTCATCAAGATCATCATAAAGAAAATTAGTCTTAACATCTAGCTACTATAGATGAAAACTATATATATCACACATCGTAAGAACTATCCGAATTGTATTCAATATAACAAGAGGAGAATATATTTCATTAAAATAAATATATTCCTTTTGAGCATATCCTTTAACCACCAATTGTGCATGATATCTATCCACATGGTTTTTTCTATCTCTCTCGATCTTAAATACGCATTTTTTTCTAATAGACATCCTTCAATGAGGTCATGGAACAAGATACCAAGTCTTGTTCTTATACAGAGCTTTAATTTCCTCCTCCATTGCCACCATCCATGAGGATACATCTAGAATATGGGTTGCCTACACAAAAGATGATGGCTCTCCATACTCCATCAATAAGTAGTATAAAATATTTCTCTCATTGAAATAGTTGGAGTTCCATAATGGTGATCTTTTATCCTAAGTTGACCATCATGGTCTAGACTCAACAAGTACTTGATCTTCGTGCTCTGGTAATGCCTCATAGGAAACTGGCTCTTCCTTGGATTTTCCTCTACTTCAACTGTTTAAGTTTATGTATTATTTTTCTCCAAGTCTTTATCAATTTTTATTATAATCTTGTCTTCTAAAAAAATGATATCTCTACTGATGTAAAGTTTGTGAGTAGTGGGGTCCCACAGATGATACCCCTTCACACCATCAGCATACCCCAATAAGATACATTTATTAGATCTTAAATTCAACTTTGATCTTTCATGGTTATTAAATAATGAATATACAGGACTTCCAAAGAGTACATGAGTTATTTAATCCTATTATCATTATGTATGGATGGATACACCCGTAAGGGGATATGTGAACTAGGGCTCCCCCTCATCGCTGCCACTCCCTTCGCCTCGGGTTGGTACGGTGTCCCTCCTCACACTCGGGCTTCCTTCGGCAGTACGGTGACGGTCCTCCGCCGAGCTACAGATCCTGCGCCCTGTGGGTTGCCTCCTCAGTTCTATTGTGTGCGTTGGAAGTTACATCATGTCTTCTGCGGGTGTCCTTGTTGGCGGTGACGAGATCTGATTTGCAGCGGGGCTACCTTCCAGCGTTCGGGTGATGGTTTTCTTTCTTCGATTTCACTGTCTTTTTTTATTTTGGATGTGAGTTTGTTGTTTGTGATGCTGAGTTCATGATTGCCTGATTTTATCGCCAGAGACAGTGATGGTCTGGATTGTTTCTGTTATTGATTTCCTGATTTGTTTTTGGATTTGATGTTGGTTTGGGATCGGTTCCTCGGTGATTTGTTTAGTGGTGACCAGAGGAGAGGTGGTCAAGGATTCGAGGCTTCCATTTTAGAATTCCTACTCGCTGGGGCTCCTGGCATTGGGGTGCCTTTGATTTGGATTTTTTGAGATGATATGCACTTTTTGGTTTGATTTTGTTGCTTTGATGTTTTCTGGTGTGGTGCGATTTGATCTTCAAGTTGTTTGAAGATTGCAGAGTTAGTGAAGGATCGGCTATGAAGTTTTGAAGTACTTTCATCTAGAATTCTACACATATCTTCCCCAGATGATGTTCAAAGAAAGAAGTTTCCACCTGCACATTCCATTTGTATTTGAAAGTTTGAGAGGGTATGGCTCTTCCATCGGTACTGTGCCTATGCAACTCTGCACGGGACTACTAGCTGAGTGGTCATGTGATGGTGAAGGCTTTTGTCACCAAGATGTAATCGCTGGGGAGGGGCAGATTCTGTATCCTTGATTTGAATTATCTGTTTAATGGTTTTTGGTTGTAATGTTGGATGTTTTGGTTTCTCACTTTTTTCCTCAAAAGTGTTTTGATAATAAAAAATTAATTTTCAGTTAGTCAAAGAGTACATAACTGAGAATATTCATCAGGAATACCAATCCACATCTCAATTAGTATATTTAGATCAATCTCCATTGAAGGATATTGGTTGATCACATAATAGGTAGTATTCACTGATTTTTCCTGAAATTTTTTGGCAATTCCTGCAGTCTTTAGCATTGTACTAATTCTATCCACCAAGGTTTTGTTCATTCGCTCTACCACTCTATTTTATTGAGGAGTGCATTCCACCATAAACTATCTCTTGATGAATTCCACTTGAAAAAAATTATCAAACTCTTTGCTTGTATATTCTCCAAAATTTCCAATCCTCATACACTTTATCTTCTTTCTAGATTCAAGTTCCTTATGCGGTTTGAATATTTTGAAGACTTCAAAAAAATCTATCTTCCACTTGATTGGATACAACCAACATCTCTTGGAATAATCATTAATGAAGGATACAAAGTACCTTTATCCTCCCAAATATATAATTGGTTCATGTCAAATGTTAAAATGGATCAATTCTAATATCTTTTTATTTATCATTATTGACATACCAAACTTTAACCCATATGGCATGCTCAAAAAACAATGCCCACAAAATGGTAAGGATACCTTTGTAAGACCAGATAGAAAATTCAGATCTACTTGAATTGTCAAGCCTCATTCTGAAATATGAACAAGCTTCTGATGCCATAAGGTCATCAATACTTCTGTTGAGGTAGTTGATGCGAAGACTTTCTCTTCCTTCGTATAAGTTTCACCCATAAGCATGTACAAATTATTCAATATATTCTCTTCCTCCATTGCCACAAGTGATCCCTTCACAATTATCATCACTCCATTATCGGTGTGAGTTTTGCATCTAATGTCACCAAATCATCTCAAAGACAATATTTTCTTCTTTAGGCCCTTCACATGGCATACTCCTCAGACGGTTTGAACAATATCATCATGAATCATCAATATAATGGTACTGACTCCAAAAATATTTAGGGTGTGGTCATTCTCCATGTACACAAGTCCTTCTGGGATGGTTTTATACTAATCAAACCATTCTCATTGAGACATCATGTGTCATGTTTCTCCCAAGTCAATTATCCTTACATCGTTGAGATACTTCCTACTTTCAGTAATCGTCACCAATTCACTTATTAGTATATCTTCACTTCCAGAAGTACTCGCCACATTTCTATCCATTTCATGATTCAGGATCCCATTGGAACCATGCTCCATAGTCACATCTACTGGTGTTTCATCAATTTCTAGTATGAAATTATCCTTCTTCATCATTATTTGCATCTTTATTTTCCAAAAATAGAAAATTATATCCATTGAATTTTTCAATCTCAAATTTCTCTTCCATATTTACATGTCATCAATCCAGAACCACCACTATTTCATAATAGCGTATTTAATAATTTCAAAAAAAAATTGATGTGAAAGATCAACTTGAGTTGAAATCATAGAGCATACTCAAATTTACAAGAATTATTAATACCCAAAAAACTGAACATAACCGGGCAAAAAACACCCTTTGACACCACTTTTTGTAACCGTAAAATTATTGTTCCACTGGTGCAGTGACAATTACAAGATAAAATAAAGTGAAAAATGTGGAAAAAATGATACTAGATGTAATGTAAATAACCCTAAAAATGAAAGGGCAAAAAACCACGAGAAAATAGAAGGATCACTATGTGTAAATTTTAGTACACACTCACTCAATATTACAATGAGAAAATCCCTAAAAATATATATCTGGTTTTAGACCTAGTGAAAATCCCCGATTACGTTACTCATCTGGAATGCCCGGGGCAATAGCGCCTGGGTGAAGTCGTATTTTCTCACTTCTGAGATTTCCAAGCACAAGGCTGCTGTTGTTGTAGTGCTTGAACACAAACAACAACCCAACCGAATCGGGGAGTGTTCCAAAAACCTCAAAATGCATGGATTCTTACATGTTGATCCCATCAATAGCCATATATGGATTTTCTGGCTCCGTCATTACACTGTGGATATGGCTCAGGCGGGTAACCAGTGCATTACAGTCAAGGTAAGCCAGGGTCACCTGGTTTTTTTTGTGTCATTTTTGTACGAGAGCTGCGATCATATTCAAAGAGAAACTCTATGGGATGACCTGAGTAGGTTTGACCCGGGGCCTTTCCCATGGATAGTGGGGGGGGGGGCTTCAATATTATGGCTGACCCGGAGGAGAAGAAAGGTAGGGGACCGTTTCACAGAATATCCATCCTAGATTTTAACCAGTTCATGGCTACGAAGGGGATCTTGGATCTCGGATTTGTGGGTGATAAGTTTACTTGGTGCAACAACCAGAGGGGGAGTAACCGCTCATGGAGCCACCTGAACCACTGTATGGCTAACATGAATTACATATCTTCTTTCTCCAACACAAAAGTGACACACCTGGTATGAGGTATCTCTGATCATTCTCCCCTTTTGGTATTTATGTCTTCTACGCAGGATCTTCAGGAGAGGTTTCGGTACAGCCAGGTATGGGCCATCAGTACGGGCTACCAGGAGCTTGTTATATCCTCATTAGAGGATCCCTCTAAGGGCGATAAGTGGACTATTATTCATAATAAGCTAAGGAGGTTGAAATCGAGGCTCCAAACGTGGTTGAAAGATGTTAGTTCACATGATGGGGAGTTAGAGGCAACCATGAAAGAAGTAGAATGCCTTGAGAACTAGATGGAGGAAACTTGGGATGACCATGCCTTTGAGGAACTCTGGGCAAAAAAGGACAAGATGGCACACTTGCTTCTTAGACAGGAACGACTGGCCAGGGAAAGGGCAACGATTAAGTGGCTTAAAGAAGGTGATAGAAACACCGCTTTCTTTAACGCTTTCTTTAAGGAGAGGAAAAGGATGGTTAAGCCGAACATCATGTTAGAGGATGGTTCTTTTACAGATGACAGGGACATCAATGGAAGCTTGGCCAATTCATTTTTCTATGAACTCCTCGTCGGCCCCAATGAACGCATGGCCAACGGATACCCCTCGGAGGTCACAATGTTTTTTGATGTGGATCCCAATCACATGTCTTCTCGGGACAATGATATCTTGGGAGACATACCTGACGAGAAGGAGATCTTGGAAGCATTAATGCACCACAATCCTGATAGCGCGGCGGGACCAGATGGTTTACCTGGATCCTTTTATAGGTTATCCTGGGATATCGTGAAGGAGGTCTTAATTGAAGCTATTCAAGACTAATTTAGGGGGGGTGGACTGCCGCGTGTGGCATGCTCCACTACACTTGTGCTGCTTCCTAAAACCAAGAATCCCACTGATATTTCACATTACCGTCCAGTGAGCATGTGTAATACCCCCTACAAAATCTTGGCCAGCATTATCAACTCCAGAATAACCCCTCTCATTCCACGGTGGGTGTCTTTAGAGCATTATGGTTTTATCAAGGGGCGGTCGATTCAGGAGGCAGTGGCTCTAGCACAGAATATGCTCAGGGAAATCAACTTCAAAACCCATGGATCTAATATGGCCATCAAGATGGATATGAACAAGTCTTATGACCACATGGAATGGAGCTTTATCAATAAGGTTATGGAAGGTATGGGCTTTAATCCTTGGAACATTGATCTTATTTTTCGGTGCTTTAATTCTGCATGGATTTCGGTCAATTTCATGGGGAAATCATATGGGTTTTTTAAACCAACTTGGGGCCTGAGGCAAGGGGACCCAATATCTTCGAGTCTTTTTATCTTGGTTTATGGCGTTTTAAGCAGACACATACATAGAAGCATTGTAAAGGGTGAAATTATGCCTTATAGAAGGAAGTGATAGCCTCCAGTGGTGTCCCATCTCATGCTCGCTGATGATACCTTACTTATCTTAAATGCATCAAGACGTTCCATCCGGGGATTGAATAGAGTGTTGGAGGGATACTACCATTGGAGTGGGAAACTCATTAATAATAAGAAGAGAAATTTCTTCATCTCCAGTGGATGTTCCTCCTGGTGTATTTCTACTGTGAGAAACAAGTTGGGCATGGAGCGAGGGGTTTTCCCTATGGAGTATTTGGGTGTTCCCATCTCGCTCGGAAGAGTTCGCAATCATGACTTTTATCCACTCCTCAGCAGGATCAATGACCGAGTTCTTAATTGGAAGAACATTTATATATCCTTTGGGGGTCGGATCATGCTGGTCAATAATGTGATGCTTGCTACCCCATTTCACACATTGTCTGTGATTAGAGCCCCGAAAACAGTTATCAAGAACATTGACAGGATCCTGGCCAAGTTTATTTGGGATCTGTTTTCTGAGGGCAAAAAGAATTGGGTCTCCTGGCACAAGATGGTGCAACCGGTTAGAGAGGGTGGTAATGATGTGCACTGTCTTGCAGATACCCTACACTACATGCATGCAAAGCTCACCTAGAGTATTCTGGAGCAGAGCTCGTTATGGGGGATAACCATGCACACCATTGGATCAGGACATCATGATACAAGAGAGGACCAATACTCACCGCTTAGTAAGGTCCTGGCCCCCTGGTTGACGACCACCAACCACTGTCCCGTTGGATTGTGGGGAGAGGGAACCTATCGTTTTGGCATCAGAATTGGTTCGGTGAATGTTTAGGCTTCCCAGGGTTCCCTACTACCACCATTTCATTCCAGGAAGCCAGTAGGTTTCCATCCTTCATCAAAGCGGTGTTGAATAAGGATCAACATTATTTTTTTGATCTCATTGAACTCACACCGAACATTGACAGATGTGTGTTCACACCTTCGCCATCAGGATTTTTCTCATCTAAAGATTATCGGCGCACCTAATTTGTTCAAGCCCATGCGAACGATTGGGATGAGATCACCTGGGTTAAGATCATTCCTACCAAATTCAACTTTCTCACTTGGAGGATAAGGAATGGAGTGGTGACAACGGATGAAAATATCAAGAGATGTGGTGTTAATCTAGCTTCTAAATGTGTGTGCTGTAAGTCTCACAGTGAAGAGACTTTGAACCATCTGTTTTTCGAAAGTGAATGGGAACACGAGGTATGGTTTTATTTTGAGGAATTCACTGCATTTTCCTGGAGTAATATGGATGATCGCCACTTCCTGGAGAAATGGTACCATGGATCGGGAGGAGCTGGACTAGAGAGGCTGGCCCGAACAGCCACACTACAGGCCAGTTGCTGGTGTCTATGGAGGGCGAGGAACAGAATGAGGCACAGAGGAGGACACTTGTCGGCTGCAGTGATCATCGTGTGGATAAGGAATCTGTTAGTTGATCTGGTCTGGGTGATGCAGAAATGGAATAAAGCCCCTTCAATGAGCCGGTTCTGCTCAGGTTATAGGGTTGTCACCCACACTGAGAGAGGGAACAATTGGGTTCACTGGCGACCCCCACAAAACGGCTTGAAGCTCAACATGGACGGGTCTTGTGTTCTGGAAAATATACGTGGTGGCGGGGTGGTGCATGACAGCAGTGGGTCTGTTTTCATGGCATTTACTTCCAGGCTTGGACATGGATCTTAGTTGATGGCGGAATCCATGACAATGCTTACAGGGCTGAGGTTATGTCGACATAGGGGCTTGGTTATTACAGAGGTGGAAACATACTCATTTATTGTTCACAACTCTTTACAAGCTAGTGGAAATCCACCTTGGGAGTTTGACTATATCATCAGGAAGTGTAAAAGCATCCCTGTCGACAATACTAAAGTTTCACACACGTGGAGGGAAGGGAGAAAAGTAGCAGATCATCTGGAAGCACTGGATTTCACTGGCTCAGAGAATGTGTGGGTTCATACTAGGACCATCTTGAAGCCCCAATGAGTGAATTTTATTAGAGGGAATGCCCTTGGCCTCCATTATTTCAGGCCCCCCCTAGGAGTGGGTCGGCTTGTCATGTTTCACCTTTTTGTCTATTTTTTCCTCTTCTTTTGTATCCCCATCTTTGAATAAAAAATTACTTTATGATGATGAATATGTGGGGAAACCTCCTTATGAAAAACCACACAAACTGATGAACTACTAGTGATGAGATACCTGGTAAAGCTGATGTTGGTGAGATGAAACCACTGGGAGAGATCCCCATTTATAGGTCATATCTCCCCTTTCCTTCCTTTCTCCACCATTGGTTTGGTGGGGATTTTTCCACCAACCAAATCTTCCAACCATGGATGCCTCAACCCACCACATTTGACAAATTGGGGGGGGGGGTAGCATCATCCTTAATAATAAAATGTTGCTAACACATCGATGAATTAGAGACGTTGATTCAAACTCATGGACAAGAGGGCGTCTCCACAAATATGGTGTCAAATATACTCGACAAGAAACCTGATGAAGGCCCAAGGAATGTCTATACTGACAAGATTGTGGAGTAGGGAAATGCGTCTTCACCTCTAGTTCCCCTCAATATACTATGTTGAGTAGTATTAAAGTAAATAAATTCCCTGATAATTAAGTGTTCCATTTTCATGTAAATGAGTTCTTGGATAATTAAGTGTTGACAGTTTCTTGTCAAAAATTATAGATGGCTTTCCACATTGAGCTATGCCGAATCCATTTATCATCTGAGTAAGAGAAACAAAGGAAAAACTAGAATCCACAAGAAATTAAGGATGTTTCAAAATTGTTTTTCATGATTCTGATATTTTATTTTTCAATGTCAACTTGAGAATTAAATATTCAATTTATTCTGAAATAAAGGTCTCATGTGTCCATGTCATCTCTTTGTCATAATATGAAATTTTAAGTTGTTGGGACAATTATGAATTATCCAAAAAAGAAATAAATAATGAATAGAAACTTGTACACTTCATTAAAGTTCAAGATCCCCTTGAATCACATAGCCCAACATGTAATTTTATAAAAATATATCTAGAAAAGATTCAATGCACAAAGATAATTCTAAGAATAAGAAAATAGAAGAGGAGAAGAGGGAGAATTAGAATTAGAAGAAACAATCCTTGAGAGAAACCCAAAATACCAGCCCCTTCATGAAGTATTTTATTCATTAACAAGAGAAATAATATAATTCTAGATAATTCACTGAATGGAAGGGGGAGAGAGTTTTTACAATGATGATACAAGTAGTATTCAATGAAAGGGGAGAAAAAATTGGTAACATATTTATTGCATGTGGAAGCCCCTATTTCTCCTCTAAGGAATGGCTCGACAAATTCATAACAGTATTCCCCATGAATTCTTCTCTCTTTGGTTGGATGAAAGGTTCTTAAGGTTGTTGGAGTTGGGCAACCACAATTATGGGATTTAATTACATATACTAGGCTACAAAGTAATGGGATGTTGTTGGAATTAGTTTGGGTGAGGGAATTTTCTTTAACATCATATCATGCAGTTGGTGGACTACAACTAGTGTAATGCATTTACAATCCATGGGTAGAAGATGAGAACCTCAAAGGACATCAAGAAGTGAATTTCATAATACAAACTGATTCTCAAAGTTGCAACCTCGATCCCACAATAGTCTTCATCCAATTTCTACAGTGATTCCTCTTCT
Organism: Viscum album; assembly: GCA_963277665.1. Taxonomy (NCBI): domain Eukaryota; kingdom Viridiplantae; phylum Streptophyta; class Magnoliopsida; order Santalales; family Viscaceae; genus Viscum; species Viscum album. The sequence continues at coordinate 1,971,352,268 of OY728150.1, read as the reverse complement.
CTACCTTGCTAAATTGAGCCACCCAAGTTTTAAATGTCAACAAATATGGTAACCCTTGAACATATTCAACACATCTCCATTCTTCTAGGATCGATTAAATAAATCTCATCCTACTCTCCATTTCCCACCTGAAATGGAGGATTAATTCTCACATCATTAACTTGGAGATTGGCAACCCTAGCAATAATTCGACGCATATCCATTCTTCCAAGCTCAGTCGAATGAATCTCGTCCTACACTCCATTTACTATCTAAAATGGGGGATTAATTCCCGCATCATATGGTGACTCATGTACAAGAACCAAGTGGAAAATATCCTTTATTCTAGCTTTATATTTTTTAAATATAAATACATTTAATTACCAAGATACCCCAAGATCAATACTTTGGTGATAAATCCAAATTCATTTCTCCTTATAGTGGTTGGGCTGGCAGGGGATGCAATGGAGGATGAGTTGGTAGCCTCCCTTATAGTAGGGACAATAATGTGCCCCTATAATGAGTTCCTTGTGTTCTATATTGGGGTAACATTAACATTAATTACTTTAACCTGCTCATTTTTTGGATAAACTTCTTTGTGATGATGGCAATGCTAGTTAGTGAGAGTCCTCCTTGATGAATCCTAGGAAACTACTAGTAATGACTCGCCCTAAAACTCCCCACCTCAAAATAGGGGAATGTTGTGTCACCATGCTCTGAGGATATACTTCCAAAGTGGTTCACAATGGTGATAGGAGACGTTTTTCCCCTGTGAGATCTCTGATGTTGGGTTCACCTATATGGCACCATGGTCTCAAGGATTTCTCACTCTATCAATGAGTTTGGGATGGTGCCTTCTAAGTTGTAAGGGTGGTCAAGGGCATTGATCACCTATAAATGAATCACCTCCATCGGGGAAAGGGGGTATGGTTTCTTGGGAGCTAATAGAAAAACAAAAGTCAAAAACAGAGAATATGTATTTTTTATCTCCATGTGTTGGTGTTAGAAGGCACCATCAACATTGACAACATTACTCATACTCCCAAGTATATTCTAAGTGGCTATGACACTTTTCCAATCGCATCCAACAATCAAGATTCTTCATGAGTAGCATAGTGAATCCAAATGGTGGTGGTGAACAACATTACTTAATTTCTCTCTATTGAAGGGGAAGGGTCTCACATTGGGTTTTCCACTCTAGTTTTCAATGGTTTTCTATTGGGATGGTGCAATGACACAAATTGGTCTTGTTCCAACTTTCCAATTGTGGATGACCTCACACCATTGGGGTGATGGTAATGGATCCTTTTATTGGACTAGAAGATGGGAGGCTATCTCATCCCATCAGGGAGCTTATTTCCTAGTCTTGAAATCCCTCATAGATTTAAGATAGGTTCATTAATCCCTTCCTGATGTCATCCTTGTGGAAATTGGCTAATTAAATCCCTCATTGTCTTAATAGGGTGAAGAACTCCAGTCAAAGTTGTGAGTGAGTTGCACACATTAGATGCCGATATTTCCTCTTTATGTTGGAGAATGAAGGACAACCATGGGCATCACATGTGTTCACTGGTTTTCAATGGTCAATCTAAAGGTGTAATAGTTCATTGAAGTTTTCCTCAATCAATGTAAGGATAGTTGTGGATATTAGAGGGTGGTGTAACTAGTTTACTGAGAGAAGACCTATATAAATATTGTCACAATCCAACCCAGGTTGACCCCGAACTTGTCACCTGAGCTAGCTTGCATCATGGACCGAAGGGAATTCTCGATCCCCATGGGCTGAAAACTAGTGTCAGACATCAAAACTAAAGAGATGGGAATGATTTTTCCCATAAATAAAATAAAAATAAATTAATCAATAAAAAATGAACAATGAAAATGAAAACTAGCATCAGAAAGAAAATAAAACTGAAAGTACCTCTATGTGACTCTACGAGTCACCACTGGGCTCAAACCAACATCAAACTACGATGACTGAATCCGATCAAGAAGTAGCACTGAAACTAAAAAATGGTAAAACTATAGGTGTGAGTATTAAAACCCAGTAGGCATGCCCAAATAATCTATTCCCATATGTATTTCCTTTAAATAATAAACATTAATTTTAGGTTTGAACTACAATATATATAATTATTCTTTCCACCACATTTTACTCAAAAACAAAATACAACTCATTGCCATTATTCATTTCCAGAAGAATGTTAACCCTATTAGTGTTCAATTAAAAAAAATTTAAAGGGAAGTGATGATTTTGTTTTTTATGGAAAGAAATATTATAAAACACATTGACATTGAAACCTCTTTCACAAGATTTGAGAAACCTACACATCACTTCCATGTAATCACTACACATGAAAGAACCACAATATTCATATAACAAGGGCAATAAAAATATACATACAAGTAACAAATTTATTACAACAAGAAACCAAGAGCTAATAGAAAAAGATGAACCCTGGAGAACAAGAAAAATACAGAATATACTAACACATTAGACCCCATCCCCAGTATAATTCCACCCATAATGAAATCAAAATTCCTCTATGATCAGCCACCCTAACTCAGGACAGACTGAGGGGTCCAACCCCATAGCAATAAACCCAGATATAACCACCTAACATGGTCCACTGGTCATCATGTCAAATAACAATGCATTAAATGTTCTTAGATAATTCTCTCAATATTCCAGGTTCCCATGTCTCATGTATACAATGGGGGTGAGCCAACCGATGTCAACCGAGCATCCAATCACAAATATATATTAATAATAGTTCACAATAGGCCTCTCCTCGAGTCTCCCCAAGGATTAATCTCATGCATTAGAATAAATAGAACATAAAGAGTTCCAACCAAGGAACCCCAATAATAGATCCTAAGGATTTCACAGTAAGGACATTCCATCCATTATTCGATACAAGGCATGAGAAACATCCAATGAAGGTTTTTATAATAATTTTTTTCATCATTTTCACAAAGTGGACAAATGGTATCTTAAACAATTGCCCCAAAAATAGCATTTATCAAACATTAAATCCATCTTTAAAATAGGTGTCAAACATGACAGAGATATATCAAAACAATTGTAAAACTCCTTCAAAAAATTTTCATCCCATTTTGATCCTAAGACCATCTCCTATGAAAATGCCAACTGGGCCACAATTCATCATCACATTACAAACCAATTTCAAAAGCCAAATGCACACTTATTTTAACTTAAAACCATTTGAGACTCTTTCAAGAAACCCCAAATCATCATTCCACATGCTATATATTTATTAACAACAACAAACCACACACCACATTCAAAACCAAAATCCACTTAGACACTCATTTAATAAACCCAAGTCACCATTTTAAATATAAAACACATTTATAAAGGCCGATGAGAGATTTCATCGATAAATTGATGTGAAAAATGCAATAAAACCATTTATTATATTATATTACATAAAATAAACCACTCTAATTCAAGGCAGACAATTTTACCAACAATTTTATATAAATAATTAATATAAAAACTAGGTGTGAAATGCAAGATATAAATGATTCTTAAATTTAAAGGTCAGTGCATAGAGATCCTACCTCAGGGTGGAACTAAACTGAAAATTCGGCCCTTGGAAATTTCTAACTAAGATATCATGCTTCCCCATTGAGAATATGCATCTTCACATACATATAAAGACACAGAGCCCCTTTGCACAAACCCGCATGACCATGAACGTGTGCAAGAGGATCCTTACATATATGCTTATATGCATATACCCATCTCCACTCACCTACGTATTCATTTCCATATATATACGTAAGCACACCTATCCAAATACATGTATATTCACTACCATGGATGAATATTCACATATTTAGGAAACATATATATATATATATACTTACCTATGCATATGCAGGCGAGTCGCCTTAGACCCGGTGACTCGAAACCACAAAGCAGTGACCAAAACACCTTAATTAAAATACTAGGAATCCATAAACATCATAAGACTATGAAATTAAATGGTGAAAACCCAATCAATAGGAATAAATCCTCACCTAAAAAGGGAGTGGCGAATCAAAACAACCTGAATTGTTTCACCTTCGGTGGTGGTTAACGGAATTTTATTACCCTTCAAACCCTAGTTTAGACCATACCCCCTGGATAGTAGAGAGACTGAAAAACAACTGCAATAGGGAAGAGAAAGGAGGAAGGAGGCTTACCGCAATGGATTGGACAATGAACCCCAATAAATCAGGGTTGAATGACGCATAGAAGAGGAGCCAATGTGAGGGGTATCATGTGTTATAGGTGGGTGCGCGTCTAGGGGGTTCGACTGAGGGGGTCACACGTCTGCTGGAGACCGTGGCCAAGTGGGCACACTATAGGGAGTCACAACCACGGAGAGAGAGAGAGAGGGATCTGGGGTCACGATGGGTTGGGTTTCAGGGAGAGGGGCTCACGTGGCACTAGAGGGAGGGGTGAATGGTGTGTCACTCCTGGTAAGGAGGAAAGGGACAATCTCTTGTTTAGTTTTCTTTAAAACCTAATTAAAGAAATAAATAATAATAATAATAATCATCATCATAATCAGCATAATCATAATCATAATAATATTGTCATCATTATTATAATTATTATTAATCATTATATTAAATTTTATTTCATATTTATTATTTTATTTTATTGTTTTTAATTTTATATTTTTCATGAAATTTATTTATTTTAAGTGGTGGGAAACCAGATGGTCACCTAAGATGACTGGATGGTTACTGCTAACCATGTGGTGCCTGTGCACTAGCTTGGAACCCACCAAAATTTCCAAACTTTTAATATTTCAAATCGGGACAGAAATCTAAACTTTGACCAAAATATGTGAGACTAAGAAAAGAATAAAATATAAGTGTATCCAAGGTTGGGGTTTGACAATTCTACCCACCACAAACACTTTCTGCCCCCGAAAAGTCACCAAGCTGAAAGTTAACTAAAATTTGAGTCCATGCCCAATCAAAATTAATAGAAACCATGAACCTCAAGGTGACTATTCAATCTATAAGTCATACCCAACCTATAAAAAAGAATCCACAACATGAGGATTATGGGAGAACAAGAGGGGTTCTCCCCACCACAAGAACTCAGTTAACACAGAAAATCCAAAACCCAAACAACTCTACCAAAACTTAAATGGGAAACCCCCTAAAAAGAAACCCGACAACTGAGACTCTGGGGGTTAACTCAACCTTTCCACACTAACTAAATAACACACTGCAACTGGGAAATGGGGAACCCCTGACTTGAACTCCTTTAACTTCCCTACATAACTAAATGACGCACGCCTGTCGTAGGGCGTGGCAAAAGAAATTTAATTTTCCTAGTGTAGCATAGAAGCTGACCAGGGTCGTCTCACTTAAGGAGCATTCTCAATCGTTTACTTACTTAATCTAATTTAACTAAACTAATTATTTTTGGTTGTTCTTATTTATGAATGTAATGCAATTTAATAAAAGATAAAACTAACATGCAATGACAAAATGCAATTAATTGAGAAAGAACTTGGCCTTTATGGGTTGGTATGTGGGTTTCATCATTATCCTTGTTGATATTTAAATTAAGTTTGATAATTCAATTATGAGATCTCATTCATGAATTACTATTCTTTTATTTGTTGGTGTGAAATCTTGAATGCATTTTGCAATCTTAACTTCACCTCCTCCTATAATCAAGGTTGATGGCACACCTCGATCGAGAGTGTGTCATCTTCCAATACCTGGCTCCATCGTATGCCATTTCAACCACTGAATGGCTCAACTCCATCGTATGAAGAGCTTGTATCCAGTAGAAGGGAGGGAAAATATTTAATAGAAGAATAGAAATGAGTTTGAGATCAGTGTCGTGGTGGACGATCGCCACACCCGTGCACATCACTCTTACTCATCACAAACTTAATAAAATATAGGAATTTAAGCACCGAATTAATGAAATTTCCACATACCTCCCCCGGGCCAAGTCTCGGGTTAACCCCTCATATTTGAGGGTAAGAGGTCACGGTGGATAATATGAGAATAATAAAAGAAGAAAAGAAGGAGAAAAGATGAAGAAGAAAACATGGAGGATGGGTGGACACAAAAATAAAAACAATGCATGAATTTTATTAGAAATATGAATTACAAATTAAAACTAAAATAAAGAAAATAAATGAAATGGGGAAGATTTCTGGTCGGCATCCCTCGGTGGAGATCTCCTCCTTGGTGCCTTGAAGGAATGGATGGAGAATGGGGATGGTTTGAGGGGGAGGAGCTCTCCTCCTTTTATAGGCAGAATTCTACCCCCGAACGTTGTCGCGTTTTGGACCCCATAAATGACCTCTTCACGCGTTGAGGCCTTCTTCAATGATGTTAATAATCGTCTTGGCCGTGTCCCCTAAAAATCTCAGCGGATTTGGATAGGTATTCCGAGATTTATGGACAATTTCCTCTGACAATTTATTCTGTCCAGTCAGAATCATCAAACCGAAAAACACTGTTTTGTACTGAATTAATGTCCCTGAACACGGCCATTTAAGGCGTGGCCTCCTTAATGAAACTTGTTCAAAATCTTCTTAGCCGTCTATCCACAAAATGTCAGCTCCATTAAAGACGTTTTGAGCTAGTTATGGATATTTCACTGAACCTTCGTTTTTCTGGAAGAAATTTCCTGGAAGCTTCCTTGGTGTTCCTCAATAATCTTCAACTTCATTGAATTGTTTGGACCTCAAGATGGTAGAATCAGATCCTGGTCCAGAAGAAAAAGTTGAAGGAAATTAAATTAGGATTCTAAATAAATTATAATCATAAAATTTGGATTTATATTTTTTTTGTAAATGACCAAAATACCCTTGTAGTGAAAATCTGTCCAAAATGCAGAATTTGGTCATTTTTGCATTTAAACTTAAAATACTTCTTAAATCCAAAATTGTTACATATAAGCTCAAAATGTTATCTTGGGATGTTTAAAACAATAGAAATGCATTAAAAAAATGTGCAAATTATAAGCCTTGTCAATTCCACCACACTTAAACTATGCTTGTCCTCAAGCATAAAATCTCAACATGGAATTCAAAGGGCACTAATGTCACCAATATTTAAATTTCAAATGAAATAAAATCAAATGATTTTCAACGTCCAATCAAATTTTCCAGTTCCACAAAAATACTAATTTAATTTCCCATTTTTCAAAGAAACAATCAATTCATGCATTTTACTTTTCCCCTTTGAAAAAAATAATGAAGCTTCTCCTTTCATTCATTCAAGATTTTCAATTTATTATTATTAAACATGCCAAATCATGACCTACCTCACTTTTGAATCTTTTCTCTCATCACACATGATACAATTAATAGTGGAGTTATGCTCATATCATGAGAACATACTCCTTACCCATAGGCTTGTAAAGTAACTACTTTCTCCACTTTGTAAAGACAAAACACACATAAAATCATGAGGACTTGCAATAAAGGTTCAAATGACTCTGTGGCTTAGGGTTGGTGGGTAAATGATTGAAATAATTTAAGGCCAGAAGTAGGAGGTTTGACTCTTAAGTACAATGCATGATTAATCAAGTGAAAACACAAGATGAACCTCACTCAAATCCCCTTGAAATGTGAATCACAACACCACTCCCATTTCAATGACATGGGTCATGAGTCAATAAATGATTACAAAGAATGATATCATCCAAGTTCTCCCTGTTTTTTTTTGTAAAGCTCCAGAAAGGCACAGCTTTATTTTCTTTTTTTTCTTTTTTTTTCTTTTTTGTAAAGCTCCAGAAAGGCACAGCTTTATTTTCTTTTTTTCTCTTTTTTTTATGGAGAACCGGATGAAATGATAGAAGCATAATGAAATGATGACTCATGCCCAATTTTCTAATAATACATTGCCCAAAATGATGACGCACACATTACACCACCCAAAAATGATACATATCCCAAGGAACGCACACGAAAGGCCCTTCCCCCACACTCAAACTTGAAATAATCATGCAAAAATACTAAAAGTGCAGGTAGGTAAGGAAAAATTGGATTGTAATGTGGCTTAAACCTATAAGGCAATTCATGGCATCTAAGGGCTTACGAAGGATAAATGTAAAGGTGGGTCTTAGGATAAAATGTGGCTAACCAAAGATATGCCTCAATCATTTTAAATGTGGTTTTGTACAGTCATAGCTTTGACAAGTTTCAATACAAGTTCTAGCAGGTGGCACGTCCCAAGATCACTCAAGAAATATTCTCAAGATAAAATAGGAAATAGTTGGTCTACAAATCCTCTCAGGAATTAGAATATGATATTGGACAATCACTCATGGCATGATTAATAATAACAAATTAAATCACATGAATTTCAGAAATTCAAAGAATGAAAAATGGAAAGGAAATTTCATTTACATGAATCAATTATTTCCCTTAAATCATGAGTCCTTATTTCAATATCCTTGATTCACTTTAATCATCCAATTATCCATTTTAATCATTCAATCTCATTAACATTGAAATCTAAAACATGGCATCACAAGATTCCTAAGAAACTCATGTCTCCTAGATAAGTTGAGTACATCATTAATTCAAGTGTGGGTATGCAATTCTTATCATTAATGCTTAAAACATGTTTTGGACAAAAAATTTAAGGAGTTTAAAATTTAAAATTTAAAAATGAACTCCCTTTTGAAATAAAGATTCAATCCCCTTTGACAAATTTTTGGGGCTTCCTTCTTCCATCATGATCCTACAAAAGAAAATTTCAAAATTAAGAACAAGTATCATGTCATTAAAGCTCAAAATGATAAGGGGGAAAGGGATGAATGCTAAACTACTTCTAAGAAATGAAATTGAAATCTAAATTCCTATAAAGCAAAGGACAAGTCTTGGTACGATCCCCCAAGTGGGCCCTGAATTTTTACTGCCTCCAGTGGGCAGTACCAGCTGTTATCCAAAGTCTGATGGTGGATGTAGCTTCTTTGATTTGAACCACCACATGTGGCTTTTCCCAGCTTGTGCTTCATTATCCTTGTTGAGGAGGATTCCATGTATAGAGTACATCAGATCCACCCCCTTCGCAATATAGTACAACTTTCATGGTGGGGGTATGATGAAGTATGAAACCTCCTCCTTCTTCGTTGATTCTTGTGCAACATCTTCTTCTATTTCTAGTGGTTGCTTCAGATGTGAAGCAACATGTGTCTCTGGTTCATCAGGCAGAGCCACTAGAATCTCATCATGATGGGGCTCCTCCAGTAGATGTTCAATGACTTCAGGGAGCTCTAGCTTTTCCTCAACAGGTGCATCTTCTTTTTCCACATCATCCTCCAAGGCATAATATGATTCACACAATTCTGAAAATTCAAAAAATTTGGGAGTTATACTCAAATCAGATTCAATAAATTTAAAAGAGTTTGAGTTCAAGATTGTATCATCTCCCTGATTCAGTTTGGCTTGAATATCTTCTTCAATAGAAAATGCCACTTGGAGTTGATCTTTGATAGATGAAGATTGATAGTCAGACTCCTACACCTTGAGTTTGTCTTCAACATCATGGATGTCTTCAATGAAATTTGGGAAGACCAGTGGAACATCCTTGTTGGCCTTGAATCTTTGAATGTCTTTTTGGAGTTCATCGGCCAAGACCATCAAATCTTCCAGTGAGATCCATGTTGCTAATCCTTTTTCCTTTTGTTTGAGCCTTATCATTAGAGCATCAGCTCTTCGTTGGAGGGCCTCCTCGGTATAGTCTGTTTCTTCCTCCTGCACCTGTGAGTAATTGTTCCATGCAGAATAATTTGAATTTGAATCGATCATGGAAAAAAGTTTTTTTTTCAATTTTTTTTTTAAAATGGAAAAAAAATATAAAATTTGAAATTAGAAAATGTAAAGTAAACAACCGATTAGCTCCCCGGCAACGGCGCCATTTTTGACGCACGCCTGTCGTAGGGCGTGGCAAAAGAAATTTAATTTTCCTAGTGTAGCATAGAAGCTGACCAGGGTCGTCTCACTTAAGGAGCATTCTCAATCGTTTACTTACTTAATCTAATTTAACTAAACTAATTCTTTTTGGTTGTTTTTATTTATGAATGTAATGTAATTTAATAAAAGATAAAACTAACATGCAATGACAAAATGCAATTAATTGAGAAAGAACTTGGCCTTTATGGGTTGGTATGTGGGTTTCATCATTCTCCTTATTGATATTTAAATTAAGTTTGATAATTCAATTATGAGATCTCATTCATGAATTACTATTCTTTTATTTGTTGGTGTGAAATATTGAATGCATTTTGCAATCTTAACTTCACCTCCTCCTATAATCAAGGTTGATGGCACACCTCGATCGAGAGTGTGTCATCTTCCAAGACCTGGCTCCATCGTATGCCATTTCAACCACTGAATGGCTCAACTCCATCGTATGAAGAGCTTGTATCCAGTAGAAGGGAGGGAAAATATTTAATAGAAGAATAGAAATGAGTTTGAGATCAGTGTCGTGGTGGACGATCGCCACACCCGTGCACATCACTCTTACTCATCACAAACTTAATAAAATATAGGAATTTAAGCACCGAATTAATGAAATTTCCACATACCTCCCCCGGGCCAAGTCTCGGGTTAACCCCTCATATTTGAGGGTGTAGACGCCGGAAAAGTCCGTTGTTCCCAAACGAAGCTCCGGATGCGGAAAGCGAAGTGATATTTGGAGTCAGAGGCACGTTCAGGAGGGCCCGGAGGACTTGCGCGAAATTTCAGAGGCTCGCGCGCAAAGTTGAGTCGCGGCGCGCAATCCTCCCGGGATGCGCGCAATGCGCTGGGCCGGCGCGCTATTTTGCGCGCCCGCGGCCTGCGCGGCGCCCTTTGCGCGCTGGGTCCCGATTCCGCGCCCGCGAAGCGAATTGCGCGCCCAAGACCGGATTCCGCGCCCGGGGTTGCCTATAAATATAAGGCGACCCCCGACGTTTTGAAGGTTGCCAGAATCCGAAGCGTCGCTCGTTCGCGCAATCCAACCCCCTCCGCGCGCAATGCCGATCTTCAGGTAACCTCCTTTATTTCGCGCAATAGAGCCGTGGGGTCCGCCTTCGCGCGCAATCCCCTTGGCTCCTTTCCTTTGAATAAATTTCAACCCGAAGGCCTTTGCGCGCAAAAGAAGTCTCTTGCGCGCAATTGCCCCCGGGTGCGCGCAATCCGACCCGATTGCGCGCACCCCCCATTTTCAAAGTGGCCATTCGTTAGAGAATGAGCCGTTGCCCCCGCGCGCTACCCGAAGCCCGGTGCGCGCAATCCCAACCATCCGCGCGCGAAGCGCTGGCCCAATTGCGCGCCAGCCCGCCATTTTGCGCACCGACCCGCGGTTTTGCGCGCAAAGCTCCTCTTTTGCGCGCAATCCGCTAGGGTCGCCTCCCTTGACCCCCTGAGGATACCCGCCTGCGTGGCGCCCGATGATCCTCATCCTGGGTGCCCGCACCGTGCGTTGTCTTCCCGTGCAGCCTTCCAGGCTCGTGCGAAGTGACACGGACCCATCGGCGGCGATCATTCGTCCAGCATGACGTTAAACTGCATATTCGTCCAGCATGACGTTAAACTGCATATTCGTCCAGCATGACGTTAAACTGCATATTCGTCCAGCATGACGTTAAACTGCATATTCGTCCAGCATGACGTTAAACTGCATATTCGTCCAGCATGACGTTAAACTGCATATTCGTCCTGCATGACGTTAAACTGCACATTCGTCTCGCATGACGTTAAACTGCGCATCCGTCCAACATGACGTTAAACTGTACTACGTCCAAGCTGCACGACGCTAAACTGCCTAGCCACCATCGTCCGCGCTGCAAGACGTTAAACTGCCAAGTGTTTCGTCCTCAACACACGACGTTAAACTGTACTTCGTCCGACAAGACGTTAAACCGTCCGCTTCGTCCTCAACACACGACGTTAAACTGTACTTCGTCTGGCAAGACGCTAAACCGTCCGCATCATTCGATCCCGTGCCTCGCACGCAGGGTCTCCCCCGGTTTGGATGTGGCCCCCACCCGCTCGTCTCTGCAGGGATGTCGGGATTGTCCCCCTTTTGGGACGATTTAATGGGAGCGGCTTTTCCCTACGGGGGTAGGGTATTACAAACCCCTAGTTTCTCGTGGGAGGCTGCACATGTGTATCTCCATTGCGCCTCCCCACTACCGAAGCCAGTAGAGGGTATGACTGGGATCGAGGTGTCTTCTGCTTTCGGTCCAAGTCCCTTCCAACTGAGTTTTGCCGCATCCGGGCTGCCTCAAGTGCGTAAGTCCTGACAGAATGAACTACGTGGACTTTGATCCCTGTCTTCTATACAGGGTACGTAGGAAGCCTCCCTGAGGTCCAAGCCCGCCACCTGGTCGTCCCGGTCGTATTTACGTCGGTTCGTCCATCAGTGGACCCCTCCAGGGTTCACGCTTGCGTCGATTCACCTATGAATCCGATCCTGTGGGAGACTGCCCGTGTGTATCTCCACGGTGCCTCCCCACAGCCCCCCTTTTCCATTTCTCCTTTTATCGTCCAGCATGACGTGAAACTGTGATCCACCCGGCCGTTCCATCCCCCTCTGTGCGAGGTGGTTCGGTTCAATCCTCCGCCCGACGGCCTCGACCTCTTCGTGAGTCGGCTTGCCGACGTCCAGCATGACGTTAAACTGTATACCCGAACTACGTTGACTTTGATCCGTGCTAACGCGCGGTACGTAGGAAGCCCCTACGGGGTCCAAGCTCTTCACTCCATCATCCATCCTGATCCTTACCCGGGCCGCCACATCCCGGTGGGGTCATGCCACTTCACTCCACTCCACGTTACTTGGGAAGCCGCCCATGTGCTGGCCCCAGCGTCGGAGGTTCCCCGCAAGGGGTTCTGTCATCTGATCCACTTTTCGTGTTGATCGGTCCGATGCCGTCCCCGCTGGACGTTAAACTCGCGGCATACCCCGTGTTAAACATGGGAAGCTGAGGAAAACCTCAGGTGACACAGTTCCCAGCACCCAGAGCCACCCGACCTTCTCACCGCAGGTTGCTGCCCCGACCAGACTCCTTGGAGCGTCCGGGCGGAAGCAGCGTAATTAACCGGTGTCCATGAAGATATGGCGCCGGGAACGAGATTCACGAACATTCTTAAGTCTATGAGGGAGACCCGGATTAGGCGACGAGTTCCGAGGAGACGTCCAAGGAAGGAGGAGCCGACATCCCATCATCCCGGTTTCGATCAAGGAGCAGACGCCCCTGAATAAGGGACGAATGCCGCCCGCCCTTGGAAAGCGGGACTGCGGGACCACAAGCCGCGCGCCTATCCCCTCGGGTCGACGGGTGCACGCGCGAACGCGTCTTGGCGGAACAGCGTAACCCGACGCACATCCGCACCGAAGAAGAAAAATGGTGAACCCGACGTGAATCTCTTCTCCTCGATACGAAGACTGATGGCTTTCAGAGGTGTTGGAAGACCGGCATGTTGCCCGGCCAAGCATTCAGTCTTACCCGCCAGGGGCTGGGGAAGTGAAATCGGGCACTCCGTCTCGCAACGTCGAGGGCCTGGGTTCCCCCCACGGAAGGCGTCGTTGCGCTAATGGTTGGTTGTCGATTCCTTTTTCCTGTCAGTGTTAATGGGTTCTTCTCCCTGCTTTCAGAAATCAGGTCGCCCGATCCAGTGCCCGATCGCCACCCGCCCACTGGCGTAGGGATAGGGGAAACACCGACGCGGCTACTCCGCGCGGTCCTGCCCGTTCCACAGTCGTCCCAGCAGCCGCAATTGCGGGACGACCACGCCCTCTCTCCCCCTCGGAGGTCATCCGGAGAAGGGTGATCAACACCCTGGTGCGGAGATACGAGGAAGAGGGAGTCATCCCCACTAGGGAAATGGCTCGCCTAGACCTTGAGGAGGCTGCGCCTCGCCACCACCGCTGCCCCCGAGGGCCGCGCAGGGAGGCACCACTGCCTACCTCAACGTCCAATCGCTTCGGGAGTTTATCCCCGGAGCGCTCTGACAGTTCCCTTCCCTATGCGGATGAGGTGGAAGATGCCCGGGATCACCCTATCCGGGATTCGCTCCAGGGATCTACGGTAAGGACTCCCGCCAGGCCACGGCGACACCGCCGCCAGGCCTCTCCAGTCGAAGAGCGGGCTCTCCACCTGCCCGCGCCGCTCATCCCGACTCGTCTGTCTCGACGCCAACGTCGGGCACGAGCGGAAGAGGATGCCCACCTTGGGGCTCTAGCAACAGCGGCCGCATTGGCCCAAGCCACTGCTGGCTCCAGTCGCCAGGCCTCTGTGCATCCTGAGCGGGGGAACTCCTATGCTCGACCTGGATCGAGGCCCCGACCGCCCCAAAGGCAGGTTGGGTCGACTCTCCCAGTTGCTGGCACTGGCAGTAGCCACCGCGGACCACCTCGCGGTAGCGCTATTCACCGGCAGGATCTACTCTGTGTGGCCGATCCATGAGGCATGGGTCATCCCACCTTCCAATCCCGGCCCGGAGGCCTGCCCGGAATCATCTCTCCCCGCGTCCCCTTCGATATCTGTCCCGGTGCCCCTCGCACCTTGGTTCCCAGTCCTCTTGGCCCCAGCACCAGTGCGGCCGGAGGACGCCAGGACAGAGATCAGCCCTGCCCCGAAGAACCACCCAGGGGCAGGAAGGCAATGCGTCGACGCCGAGGGAAGAATGTTACGTAATTCCGGACAGAGATCGGACCGGTTTGCTTCTCTGACTCATAGGCGGAGTACGATTCGGCGACAGAGCCCCTTCCCCAATCCCGCCAGTCAAGGGCAGGGGTAGGAATGCGGCACGTCAGCCTCGTGCTCCCCGAGAGCGAGATCGATGTGATCCCCGCTTCTCTCCGAAGGTATATCCGGAGTAACGAGGGCCTGGTAGACCCCCAAGGATCAAGCTTGTGGTTGGTACCGGCCCCTCCGGAAGTGCCTTCCGCCTCGATCGGAGAAGCCGGAGACTTTTTCTGGGGACCGATGGTCGAACCACGATCTGGTGCGCCCTCGGCAAGCACCGATGCTACGGCAGGATGTTCGCTCGCCGGCCCGTCCTATCGTGATGTGGTAGCCAGGGCACCGCCACCCTCAGAGGGCGGCCCGGGATATGGAGGCCAATCGGCCTGTTCGCCGTATTCACCGCCGGCCAGCCCGTCGGCCCGGCGGCCCGCCTCGGCACCACTACCAGTTTCCCGTCCGTTCCCAGCCATTGAAGAGGACCAAGGAGATCTGGGTCCCGAGTTTGAGTCGTGGAGCTTCTGGACCGTCCTTGCAGAGGGCCACTTCCCTGAGAGGTTTTGGCCAGTCGCAGGACCGGGCTTTGATGCACCCGAATCGCTCACCCCGGATGAGTTCGAATGCTTCCGCCGAACTCTCCGGGAGACTCGCTCCTGTCTTCACCGCCTACAAATGCCATACCCCGGGAGTCAAGCGCACCTGGAGGATATTGGTGAGCAGTGCCGTCAAATTGACCTGGCCATGCTCCCCGCGGTTCGGCACCCCGGGTCATTTGGGCACCACGAGGCCCTCCAACAACGATGCGTCGAGTGTTTTCAAGTACTCCGCAAAGTTATCGAGGAAGCCACTCCCCACGTGTATATCCGTGGATGGGGGCAGTACGCTGCCCTACGCTTCAGTGTGATTCGCCGACAGCCCGATTCGCTGGGTGGCCCTGAGGGTATATCCCCAGGGACAGAAACAGTCAATATGGCTGACCTGTCGGGAGAGGGGAACGACTTGGAACTTCTCGACGGGGGTTTCCCCCCCGAAGACAAGCCATCGTCAGATCCATCGGTGAGAGTTACTCGTCATCAGAGGAACCTCCTGGGGCTCCCCGCACCCACTGAAGCACTGACGTTGAGCCGAAACGTCAGCAAAGGAAAAGAGCACAACGAGGCTATAAGGCCCGCCGACCCATCTGCCTCCATGCAGAGGGAAGAGGAGGATCCCGAGAAGGCTACGCTACGTCAGCAGCTCGCCGAACAGAAGAAGCTGGTTGACCAGCTCCTCGCCGAGTGCGCTGCAGAACGGCGGCCTGACTACGGTGATCCCAGGCCAGGACAGCAGGGACCGGAACAACCGCTCCTCAATGAGACTCTCCCGGGAAACTGTGATTACGCCGTGTTCGCCGACAGGAGAGAGGCCATTGCCTATGGCAAGAGGGCGCGGTATGTTTCGCCACACCCTCCCGAGCGGCGTGACTACCCGAGAGATCCCGCTCGGATTCCTCCCGCTGCCCCAAGGGCCGCTCCGCCCGCCATCCCACGAGCTGCCGAGTTCGACGACCCGGTCGACGACCCGATTGAAGGGCCATGCAATGCGCTCGTGGTTAGAGATCCTCTCCAGGACTGGAACCCATGTCCGGACGATCCGATGGCGGCACTCATTGCCCGCTTGGAAGCCTTGGAGACTCGGCAGGTGGCGATCCCACCGGACGGCAAGCCCTACCCAGCATGGGTGGATGACATGCCGGCGCCTCCGGGATTCGGGAATCCCACTTTCGCTCCCTTCAACGGAACTGGAGATCCGCCACAGCATTTATCCCACTTCAACTCGAGGTGCGGGCCTATGTTGGGGACTCCGGCGCAGCAGGAGGCCGCTAAGCTTCGCTGCTTTGTTCAGACACTGGAAGGGCCAGCATTTGTCTGGTACAGCCAGCTCCCCGTCGGGTCGGTAACCAGCTGGGAGGACCTCCGTAGACAGTTCCTCTACCAGTTCAGTTCCACGACCCGGAAGACAAGTATCGCAGACCTCTTCAAGTGCAAGCAGAGGCCTGATGAGCGAGTCGCGGACTTCATCGCCCGATGGAAGGGTCTCACGTATTCCCTTGACATGCCATTGACTCAGGAGCAGTTGCTGACAATGTGCGTCGGGAACGTCAAGACCGAGCTGGTCCCTTCCCTGATCACTCAGAATTACCCCGGAGGGTTCAGGGACTTCTCAGACAAAGCTCAACGTCTTGAGGAAGCCCTGCAACAGGCCAGCCAGGCACACCCGCTGCCTCCTATGATTCCTGCAAGGAGAGCCAGCAGGGCTGAGCCCGCTGCTGTTGCCCAGATAGAGGCCCCCAGGCCGTTGGAGCTGCTGCCGGTGAGGCCAGCTCCACAGCCTCACAGGAATCCGCCTCCACGGGCTCAGTTCCCGGCCCAGCAGCGGCAGCCCCAGAACCGGCCGGCCCCTCCGCGTAATGTACCGCCACAACCCAGGCGAGATAATCAGGGTCCACCTCCTCGGCCGGCCCCTCCAGCCCCTCGTCAAGACCACGCTCCCAGGGGCCCGCGACACCTGACTTACTCATTTCATGAGGATCAGGTCCCCGGTTACTTCTGGAGCGCCCTGGAGCAGAGGATTGTGCGACTGCCTGAGTGTTGGAGGCCAGAGGAGGCACATCTTACGAATAACCCCCGCTACTGCCCCTACCATCGGGCCCTGGGGCACACCATCCAGCGGTGCTATGTGTTTAAGGATTGGCTCCAAGACCAGATTAACAACAATGTAATCAGGTTGGGCCCAGCTCCACCACAAGTGGCAGGTGTGTTCGTGGGATCAGATGACGATAGTGGTAACGAGGACGAATGGCAGCTGGTCTCCAACCGCGGATCCCAGAAGTACAATAACTGGATGGCCCGCAAGACGACCATTCGCGCCCATGGAATCATCCGTGCATGCTTGAATCATCCTGAGCCCCCAGAACCTGCGGGTGCTGCTTCGGCATCGTCGTCCCAGCCTGCCTCTTCCAAAAGGAGCAAACGGCGGCAGCGCAAGAAGGAAGAGCGTGCCCCGCCAGTTCCGCCACTATCCTGTACTCTCGGCGATTTCATGCCCCCGGAGATGGGGGTCCCTCCTCGGATCCGCCCGGTGATGGATGATTCGTCCGATGACGGTGTTGGGTACGCTTCGGTTATCACCGTCGAGCTGGTAAATCCCTTTTCGGTTCCCGACGTTGAAGAACACCAGGTGGACCTCCCTAGTGTCCCCGGTCGTCGCCACCGTCGGAAGAACCGCAGCAGCAGGAGTCGCCGGGGCACAGCCGTTGGTACCTCCAGCCAGGCCGTGCACGCCACTGAGACTAGGCAGCAGGCTCAAAACCGAGCTCAGCGCGCGCAGCCCCCCCATCCGGGGATGACAGATTCGCCTCCGCCACTGTTTGTGGTGTGGGACCAGGCAGAACCACCTCAGCCGCGTCGCGACCAGCTCCGCCCTGCCACGAGTCCATCCCGGCCTCCTGACTCCAGTACGGTGACCATTTCCCGGACTGCGACCAGTGAACAGCGAGATGCGCCAAGTACCAGTCGGCCGCCGATCCAACCGGCAAGGCCCGTCATGCCACCAACCGCAGAGCAACCTCCTGCAACCAGGGGCTCGCGCTTGGCCAAAAAGTATGATGTCCTGAAGCACTTGGCCGACATCCCAGCAAGGCTCTCCATCCTTGAGGCTCTGCGCATGTCATCTGAGATGCGCGAGGCACTCGCTGAAGCCTTGAAAAGCCCCCTCCAGTTTGAGACAGAGGTTGCGGCTGTAGAGGCCTTTCACGCCGAAACGATCGAGGACGCCGAATGCCAGGCAGTTATCTCGTTCTCTGGTAAGGATGAAGACCCTCCTATACAGGGAAATATCCGTCCGCTGTATGTCACTGGCCAGTTCAACGGCCTTGAAGTCCGGCGCTGTCTTGTCGACACGGGGTCCGGGATTAACCTGATTCCAACTCGGACGCTCCGGAGATTGGGGTTGTCTGAGGATGACTTGATTCCCTCCGACCTCAGGATCCAGGGGTACGACCGCACCGAGCAAACCCCGGTCGGCAAGATACGTTTGAAGACCCAGTTCGGTGACTTGGTTGCCAACACCGAATTCATGGTAGTCTCTCAAGACACTGCGTATAACGCATTGATGGGCAGGCCATGGCTTCACCTTCACGCGGCGGTTCCCTCGTCATACCACCAATGCCTCAAATACTCCCTTAATGGTCGAGTAGGCGTGCTTCAAGGAGATGCCTCTCCTTTTGCCTCATGTGAAGCCCGCTATCTGGACGCGGACTATTACAAGAGCAAGGATAAGCAGATCCTGGCAGGTGAGGTTGAGCCTGTCGCTGTTGTAAGCCATCCCTGGGCAAGTCTGGATGAGGCTTACGTCCTCCCGATTCACCGGTTGGACGTCGCCATGGTCTTGACGGTCTGCGAGTCTCCTGATGAGATGGCCGCGACCGCCCGCGCCAGCACCAGTGGCCCAGCAGGATCTGGTAGCCCTAATGCAGTTTCCAACGCAGTCTCTCCCATGGACGATCCCTCCCCGAGTGGAGAGGACGTGGAAGATGCACCCCCAGCCTTTGAGGAGGGCGTCCCCGCCACGGTCGATGAGTTAATACAGGTGAACCTTGGAACCGAGGCCGATCCAAGACCCACATTGGTTAGTGCCGCCATGCCCTCTGAGGAGCGGCAGCAGTACGTGGACTTTCTCAGGCAGCACCGTGATGTGTTCGCTTGGGGCTATGACGAGATGCCGGGGCTAGATCATCAGGTAGCCGTCCACCGCCTTGGTCTCCCGGCGAACCATCGCGGGTTCAAGCAGCCTCCCAGGAAGATGCACCCATCCCACGGTGCCATGGTTGAGGCCGAAGTTGACAAGCTTATCAAAGCCAACTTCGTGAGGGAAGTTCAGTACCCCAAATGGCTGGCCAACATTGTGCCGGTCAGGAAGAAGAACGGGCAGATTAGAGTCTGCATCGACTTCCGCGATCTCAACCGCCACTGTCCAAAGGATGATTTTCCCCTTCCAGTGACAGAGCTGTTGATTGATGCCACGGCAGGGTTCCAAGCCCTCTCCTTCATGTATGGATACTCCGGATACAACCAAATTCGGATGGCCCCTGAGGATGAGGAGTTCACTGCCTTCAGGGCCCCCCAAGGTACCTTTTTCTACCGGGTCATGCCCTTCGGCCTGAAGAATGCAGGTGCCACCTATCAACGGGCGATGCACCGTATATTCAAGCCAATCCTCGGCACGCTAGTGGAATGCTACGTCGACGACTTGGTTGTCAAATCGCGCCAGCGTCGGGACCATCTCAAAGATCTTGAGAAAGTGTTCGGCTTCCTCCGGTCTCGCTGCCTGAAGATGAACCCGTTGAAGTGTGCCTTTGGGGTCACCTCCGGAAAGTTCCTTGGATTTGTGGTAAGATACCGGGGTATTGAGATCGACCCAGAGAAAATCAGGGCGATTATCCAGATGCCTCCCCCAGGTACCGTCCGGGAACTGCAAGGGTTCCAAGGCCACTTAGCCTATATACGCCGATTCATCGCGAATCTGGCCGGCAAGTGTAAGCCCTTTTCTCGGCTCATGAAGAAAGGTTCCACATATGTATGGGATAAAGAGTGTCAGACCTCTTTCGAGGAAATCAAGCAGTACCTGCTTCAACCTCCGGTCCTGATGCCGCCCGTATCCGGAAAGTCGCTGGTCCTTTATGTGACCGCCCTGGAACGGTCCCTGGGTGCCCTTCTCGCCCAGAATAACAACGAGGGAACAGAGAATAGACTCTATTACCTCAGTCGCATGCTCCTAGATGCGGAAGTTAGGTATTCCCCCATCGAGAAGAGCTCCCTGGCACTCGTATTTGCCGTACAGAAATTACGGCACTACTTGCAGCACCATGAGGTACAGTTGGTTTCTCGGGTAGACCCGTTGAAATATATCCTGAGCCGGCCTATGTTGACTGGCCGCCTAGCGCGGTGGGCTGTGATTCTCCAGCAGTTCGACATCAGGTATGTGTCTCAGAAGGCCATCAAAGGGCAAGCATTGGCAGACTTTCTGGCCGCTCACCCGACCTCCGCAGATCAGCCGCTGGATCTAGGCTTTCCTGATGAGACCATTCTCTCGGTTGATCGAGCCGATCCATGCTGGCAGATGCACTTTGACGGTGTATCCCGGAGCCCCACCGGTAGAAGACTCGATAATCCTAAGCTCAACAGAGTGGGCTTGGGCATCGTCTTCATTACCCCGGAGCGAGCCGTGCTGCCATACTCTTTCCTGTTGTCAGAGGGCTGTACCAACAATGATGCGGAATACCATGCCCTCATCACCGGCCTCGAGTTGGCTCTCGAGATCGACGTGCCCCGTCTGTGCGTGAAAGGGGACTCCGAGCTGGTCGTTAAGCAGATCAATGGCGACTACGTTGTCAGGAAGCCGGAACTTGTGCCATTGTTGGAGTGCACCCTCCTTCTGATGGCCCGGTTCCCTTCTCGGCCAGAAATTTTCCATGTTCCCCGGTCGCAGAACGGTCGAGCAGATGCTTTGGCCAGCCTTGCTGCGTCACTTGCGGAACCTGAACAGGACAACCTGATCGTCCGCGTGACGCGCCGCAGGCTCATCGCTCCCGTTATCCCGGAAGAAGATCGCGGCCCGTTGGTAAGTAATCTCACCACGGTTGCCCCTATGCCCGGAGCCCCGAGTACCCCAGATATGACAGTCGGATCAGCCCCTGATTGGAGGACGCCTTTGGTTGAGTACCTCCAACATGGCATTCTTCCATCGGATCAGGCCGAGCGCGAGCGAGTTCGACGCCGCGCATCGCAGTTCGTCCTCCAGAGCAGTCCCGGCCTGGAGCAGATCCTCTACAAACGCGGGTTTGATGGTGTTCTCCTCCGTTGCCTTCAGGGAGTTGAGATCCCACGAGTCATGCAAGAGGTTCATGCTGGTTCGTGTGGCGCCCACCAGACTGGGCCGAAGCTGTCCCACCAGATTCGGAGGTTGGGATACTTCTGGCCCTCCATGATCCATGACTGCATCGAGTATGCCAGGAGGTGCCATGCGTTCCAGGTTCATGCGAACTTTGTGCATCGGCCGCCGGAGCCTCTCCATACCACAAGGTATTCCTGGCCCTTTGCAGTCTGGGGACTGGACGTTGTGGGACCTTACCCGCCGGCGACAGCTCGCCAGTGCCGGTTCATTCTGACCGCCACGGACTTCTTCTCCAAATGGGCAGAAGCGATTCCGCTCAGAGAGGTCAAATCATGTTCGATCGCTGACTTTGTGACCTCCAACATCATCTATCGATTTGGAGTGCCTCACGCTATCCTCACGGATAACGGAACCAATTTCCGAGCAGCCGAGTTGAAGAAGTTGTACGCCAAGTATAACATTCGCTCGAACCATACATCTCGCTATCATGCGCAGGCGAATGGACAGATCGAGGCGTTTAACAAAACCCTCTCTAACATTCTGCAAAAGATGGTTGGTCAGAACAAGAAGAGTTGGCCGGACAAGATCCCCAACGCCCTCTGGGCTTATCGGACGACGACTCGCAATTCCACCCAGATGACCCCTTATTCCCTGGTGTATGGAGCTGAGGCCGTCCTGCCCATCGAGATCCAGTTGCCGTCCTTGCGCACTGCGGTCTACGACCAGCAAGCGCCGGACAGAGTTGCTGAAGCCCGTCTAGTCGAGTTGGAAGCACTGGATGAGAATAGACTTCGCGCTTTGCACAACTTGGAGAGGCATCAAAGCAGAATGGCTCGAGCTTTAAATAAGAAGGTTCGCCTCCGCTCCTTCCTGCAGGGTGATCTAGTGCTAGCCCTAAGAGCGCCGATGATCCCCGGCAGGAAGCCGCCCAAGTTGGAGCCCAAGTGGGAGGGACCTTTTGTTGTCCACAAGGTCTATCCCAATGGCGCGTACTCCCTAGCGACTATGGATGGTGAGCGTGTCACTCCTCCCACCAACGCTAGGTTCCTCAAGCAGTACTTTGTCTGAGTGTGCCCACGTCCTGCACGACGTTAAACTGCATACGTCCGCGCGGCAAGACGTTAAACTGCCAAGCATTATTCGTCCAAGCTACAAGACGTTAAACTGTTCAGCATACGTCCTGCACGACGTTAAACTGCATACGTCCGCGCGGCAAGACGTTAAACTGCCAAGCATCATTCGTCCGAGCTACAAGACGTTAAACTGTTCAGCATTCGTCCTGCATGACGTAAAACTGCCCCTCAAGAACTACGTGCGGCTTGATTCCCATCCTTATGGGATACGTAGGACCGCCTGAACATTCATGTTTCAGGCCCAGCCCCATCCTTCGGGAATTTCCATCCCATCCCGGGCCCTTGGTCCAGTTGCCTCTGGGTATGTGGCTTATCGCGTGCGCGGGGGATTATGTCCTCATTTACGTCGGTTTTCTCGCCACGTTGTACGCCCCCCACGTTTGGGGATGCCTTCTGCTCCCCCCTTCTTTTTCCTCATCGTCCCGCATGACGTTAAACTGCCTCTCCAGAACTACGTATGGCTTGATTCCCATCCTTATGGGATACGTAGGACCGCCTGGACGCTTATGTTTCAGGTCCAGCCCCGTCTCTTGGTTGATCATGGGAATCTGCCCTCTTTTGGTTGCTCTCAGGGTGAGTCCTCTGACCCTTCCCGGTGATCTGTTAACATGTTTTGGGTACTTTGGTCTATGACTCGTAGTGTCAGATTCAATCCCGACAAGTCCTGTGTTGCTTGTCAGGTCTCTCGCTTCCTCTTGTTCGAGCCTTCACTCAAAGGGATCCTCATTAGCGGTTTGGGTACGATGCCTCAGTGCTCTCCCACCGCTCCGGGTCGATTTACCGGCGGGTCTTGGGCCGCAAATCGATATGAATCCTGCGATTGAGCGGTTGATGCTCGTTTGCTTGCCCCGTCTTAGGCTGACGCGATCGGATGTTGTGTTGTGAATGCGTCAGCAACATCCTTGATCGCCATGTCGGCTCTTTCAGGCTCTGAACATTGGATTGCGCAGTCCTCATCACACTCCGCCTTTATGCGTTGTAGTGGAATCTCGACACTCTCTTCATACTGACCTCCAGTACACCTCTACACGTTAGGCAGACCAACCAGGGTAATGATGTCGTTCGAGGCTCCCATGATCTGAGCACCAGGGATATATGCGGATATCCTCCCTAAGGGCCATGCGTAGCTGGACCCTCGTCCCCATAAGGAGGAGGGAGTCGCTCGAACAATTGCGTTCTGGGCCCAGTATATCTGGAGGCTAGCATCTCTGCCCCTCGGGTGATGGACATACGCAGACCCCTATCCCAAGACTCTTCTCCTGGAATCGTGCGTGACCGCAGGGCTGGGTATGTTCCCACCTCCGCCGTGTCCGCCGTACCGCGATAAGCGGATTCCTCCATGGTCCGAACCACACGACCTTAAACTGTGTTGTCTGGTCCTACCACACGACCGTAAACTGTGATCGTCTTGGCCGCCCGACGAGAAACGGCACTGCATCGTGATGTCCTCCTCAGGGGACACTCATGTTGGGCGCTGGTTAATGACCACGCCATTCATCAATGCCTTCCATGGCTTGATTATTGTGGCGACGCCAGAGATTTCTCAATATCAGGCATGTCGCCGCACAAAGAAAAACCATTCATCTTTAAGGACAAACAAGAAATATCAAATGCCGCTCCTTATGTGTGCGAGGGTCAAACCCGCACTCTTCCCCGCGCTGGTGCCCGATTGTGTTGCGCCGCGCTTCAAGAACTACGTGCGGCTTGATTCCCATCCTTATGGGATACGTAGGAACGCCCGGATGTTTGAAACTTCGGGTCCAGCCCCCCACCTCTTAGAGATTCCCCCTTCTCTGGGGAATCCGCCGCCTTCAGGTCACCCTCAAGGCGTGTTCCCCGACCCCTTGCCGTGGTCCACCGGTGTCAAGAGTACTCTGGTTTATTGCCAGGAGGGTCAGGATCCGCTTGGTCAGGTTTCCTCCGCTTTTCAGGCTTCGTGCTCCCTTTCATTCGGACCCATCGTCTACGCCCTGGTTGGAGCCCCCGTGAACGGTTCGGACACAATGCCTCAGTGCTCTCCCACCGACTCGGGCCGGTACCCCCAATGGCCTCGGGCAGCAAATCGATATGAATCCTGCGATTGAGCGGTCGATGCTCATTTGCTGCCTCATTCCACCAACGGTTAGTGCGATATTGATGCTGCCTTTCCGCCACGGTCGGCAGTACTACCATATCGTTACTCCGGTGCCTCCAGTCCTCGAGTGAATGGCCGCATGATTCACATTTTCCACCTCCCATTCCGGCCAGGCGAAACCTCGACACTCTTGACACTATCCCTCAGTGCATCTTCGCATATCCAGGGGATAGGACCACGATGCGGCGTACTTTGAGGTTCTTATGGTCCGAGCTCTAAGACCTTAAACTAAGATCTCTCCTTATGGTCCGAGCTCTAAGACCTTAAACTAAGATCCCCCCTTATGGTCCGAGCTCTAAGACCTTAAACTAAGATCCCCCCTTATGGTCCGAGCTCTAAGACCTTAAACTAAGATCTAGCCCTTATGGTCCGAGCTCTAAGACCTTAAACTAAGATCTACCCCTATGGTCCGAGCTCTACGACCCTAAACTAAGATCTCCCCAAATGGGGTCCTACGTCCTGCATGACGTTAAACTGCACTCTCAGAACTACGTGTGGCTTGATCTCCAGCCTGATGGAGTACGTAGGAACGCCCGGGCATTTCGACTCGGGTCCAGCCTCAGGGATCGTTAAGTCCCGCCCCTCCTCGTCGCCGGTCGTCTGGCCTGGCTTCTGGTAGAGTGGTGCAGTTGTGATATTCTCCCCGATTCAGCTCGGGATGCCCCATTGCAATGGTGGGAAGGGACGGTTTCCTCGTCAAAGAGGTGTTGTCTGAGGATTGATGTGATTCACGGCCATATTAGTGCATCCGCCTAATACGCTTTCCCCATGGTGGCGCAATTTTGAGAGTGTTGGATTCTGTCCGAACAAACCGTCACTTCGCCCCACGCTTCGCATGCCCTGTTGATCTGGATTTTCCACCCTTGTGTCTGAAGGAACCCCAAAGCGGTATTCATGATGACATGTGGTCCGCCTCCTGCAATATGAATGATGACCTTTTTCGGTCCATCTATTGCAGTTGTTATGGTCGATCCACTGTCCGCCTACCGTCTTGGGCATTTCCTGGAAGGCCGACCGTTGTGGATGTCTGGATTCGGGACACGCGATTCACCCTTTCTCATTTCCCTATGTTCGGATAAAATCTCAACGCCCATAGCGTTGTCCCGCTCGTGTGTTGGAACAAGTTGGGGGGATGATACATTGATTAGGTCTAAGGTCTCCTTTCCTAGGAATGACCTCCCTCTTTTCTCCAGAAACCCAGGCCCAATTATGGATGCCTGATGCTTGGTTAACACTCCCGCAAGACAACGAATTGTGATTGAGCATGTTAAACCAAAAGATGCAGATAAATATATTGATTCATACAGATGGATCAAAGTAGCGGAAGCAAATGTTTTGGGAATGGAAAAACAAAGCCCTTAGGGATTAGCGTGCTGAATGAGTCTTTCTAATGCCGCTACCCTTTGGCTGGTGGCCTCCAGAGCTGCTTCTCGCTCTCTGCGTGCCCTCTCTTCGTCGACGGTCGCAGCGCGCAGTTCGTCGATTCTGGCCTGTGCGCGCTCCCGCTCGACCTGAATTGTGACCATCTGTTGGCCCGCCTCCGTCAGCTGTACCTGGGCGTCAACCAGCTGGGCTGCTAGTTGCTCCACAAGCTCGGTACACGTTGCGACGAAGGCCTCCTTCTCTGCCGCCTGCCCTTCGAGGCGCCGGACTTCCTGCTCCGCCGCGAGGAGCGCCCGCGTGCTCTCCGACATGTCCCGACTTTGTGTGACGTCGGCACGCCGGCAGCTCTCGCGCATCTTTTCGGCCATGAAATCACGGACCGTTAGATGGAGGCGTTGAGCATCAGCTCCCCCGGCACACAGAAAGCGCAGCCAGGTTTGAAGTGATCCCATGCGCCCCAGCCACTCCGACGGGTCTCGCTTGAGGAAGCGCTGGATGCACTTCCACCCCCTACGGCACGTTATCCGGCTCTCCTCGACCGCCTCCGTGTCTGAGTCGTCCATCTCCCCGGGATCGGCAGGCCGGTAGGCAGGGAAGGCAGCCAGAAGGTCTGTTGCAGGGTCCGCCTCTGGGAGGTCCTCACGAGGGATAGGTTCCCCAACATCCGGGCGACCTTCTTCTCTCTCCCCAGCGGCGCTGACACCCTCGTCAGCCCCCAACCTCTCTCCGATGGCAGCACCGCCGACGTCCGCAGCCCCTTGATCAGCAGTTGGTGGGGCCGGCTCGGTTTGGGAAGTCTGTTCCGGAGCAGGCGGCATGTCCACCACTGGTCCACTCGTAGATGGCCCGGGTTCGGCAACCTGATGAGCCTCCAGTGTTGAGATCACTGCGCAGGGCATGCCATGGTTAGTCACGGATCGTCAACGGCAAGCACCAGCAGTAAAGTAGGGAGACTTACGGGAGTTCGGAGCGTCATCTTCCGCTATCCCGGTCGCCGCAGGAACAGTTGCAGCAGGGGACCCCTTAGCGCTCGTCAGTTCAATAATGGGTGCCTGGCCCCCGCCTTGTCCTGCTGGCGCCTCTCATACTCCTGCTGAGGACGCCCGACCGACATCCGTGTGCTCCTGAGAAGGATGGAGAAACGGGTTAGAAGCTGCATAAGAGGATGGATGAAGCAGGTTGAGTAGGGATAGAAGCGGACCTCGAGGAGCTCAGTGACATCAACATTGTCAGAGCCGGCCACCTCACCGCTCTCCCGTGGGCTCCCCCGATGGGACCTTCCCCCGGAGCCTTCATCCTCCCCCATCTCCTCCTCCTCCTCGGAGTCGCTACTGTCGTCTTCTTCCGGCGGCATCTGTTCCGGAGCGGGCTCGAGACCGAGAATCACCTTCACCAGAAGGGATGGCTCCGCGCGCTGACCACGTTGGCGCGCGTACTCGTCCATGGCCGTCAGATACGCATACTGCCGGTTGAAGTCTACTCTGTCGGCAATCTGGAGGCGCCCGACCTCTGGCAGATAGATTCCTTCTCTGAGTATCTTTCGCCAGATGGCGTCGGTCCCCAGTGACTGCCGCAGAGTCATCCAGGCCGACCACAGCGCCGGGAAGACCGCATCATGGGAAGGTTCGAGCAGACGTCTCACCTGCTTCACGGGCCGCTCGTCGACCACCGCACGTGCCCCCTCTCTGGGCGCTGAGGTCGTGGCGGCAGCCCGCGATGTGCCCGCCGCCGAAGTCCCGGCCCGCGCCGGCTCCGGTGCTTGGCGCGCCTCCGTTCTCCCCCGTGTGGCGGTGCCTTGCCTCCTTCCTTGACGCCCGGTCTCCGCACGGGTAACCTCGAGCCGCCGAACTAGCTTCCGCAAAAGCCCCTCGGGGTACGCGATGGCCCAGTGTTCGGCGTACTCGGTTGCCAAGCCTGCGTCAACTCCGGTAGGAGGGAGAGTGATGACGTCGCCAGAGCCGAAAGCGGTAAACATCAGCCACATCTGAAGAAGGACGCCAGGGTTCGTCTCCTCCCGGACAGCAGTGAATACCCTCTTCGGCATCCGTTGAAGGCACCCGAACTGCCTGGCAAAACGGGTTGGCACGTAAGGCTCGCAGATCACCTTCCCGTCGATCCGAACCACGAGCACCCCGCCCCGCATGTTCAGGAAGTACTCATGCTGCTCCAACGGACCCTGCCCGTTGTCGATCATTTGGACAACGGGAGTGGGGAACGGGCTGAAGTTGAAATTGGCATGATTGCCAATCCGGATCCGCACGCCCTCCTCACTTAGGGTCATCGGAGCGACCCCCGCGATGTTCAGCAGGGAGGGTCGCAGGCCGTTGCCCGGAGGAATGATGGCGTTCGGAAACGTGTACCCACCAAGGTGAGCAGCCACCCAGCCGTGGAAGAACTGAAAGGGCCCACAGATCCTTCGTGGCGACCCCCCTCGTGAGATGCGTCCCAGGATGGCATACAGCCTCGCCAGCACTGGGACCCCGAGGTTGTATCTCTTGTTGGCGGCCATAGCGCCTGCCATCGCCAGTGTCGCCGGGCGAACGCCCATTCTCGCGTCCCGCACTGGCAGGAGCCACCCACTCAGAAAGGCGGCCAGGAACGCCGCGTACCGGACATTTGGGTCCCGGGCCTCGATGACGCGGTACCCCCATGAGCGGTAGTCACCCGTCTCCAGGACCCACCAGTACGACCCGTTCCGGCTCCTCTGAGCTGCGGTCGGGCACCGCTTCCCCCTGCCTGGCATCTTGACCGCCGGGTCATGCTCCAAGAACTGGCCGAACCATTCCTTGTAGGATATGTCCTTCTGGAAGTCTTTGATCCCGAGCCGCTGCGTAGCCAGGTCAAGCAGATGCCAGGTCAGGATGGGAGTCCGTGACCTGTCCTCCCAGGTGTTCTTCGGTGGCAGGAACTCATCGTATTGGTAGCCCTCCAGCGGGATACCTCCGATGCAGTGGATGTCCCAAAGACCGATGCCGACCTCCCCATGGTGAAGATGGAAGGTATTGGTATCCGGAGACCATCGGGTGAACAGCTCCGGCCCGAGCTCGGACTGCTGGTAGAAGTGGAACTGCGACGTCCACACCGCCTCGAACAGGCCGATGTACCGCAGCTCCTCTGCGAAGTGATCACAAGTGTGGCGTACCCAGAACGCCCAGGCCCACTCACTGGTGAAGTTGCCCCCAGACCGCAAGTCCCAGTCCTTCAGCCAGCCCTTGGTGTCGTCCGTGACGCTCTGGCGATATATGCTCGAGTAGAGGGCTGGAGAATTCTCCGCAGTAGGCTCACCCCCATCAATGGTTCGCATCCTCGGGTTCAGGACATAGACATCCAAGTGTCTGGTCTCCCTGGAAGGATGCCCATTGTTGGTGATGTTATAGCGGAGAAGCTCGTCCTCCCGGGTCACCCAGGTCCGCGGCGCATCAATCTCGAACCCTGGCACCGGAACCTCATCTAGGATGCCGAAGTTCCAGAGCGGCAGGTTGTCCGACAGTGGACATGTCTTCTGGGCCGGCGTTAGTAAGTCGAACAAGGATTGATTGTTGGAAACAATCTCCTTGGCTCCGTAAACCTCCTCGTTCGTCGCCATCTCAGCCCTGCGAGTGGCGGCATCCCCCTCATTTCCTCTGTGCGCGGCAATCTCAGAAGTTTCGGGGGTCGTGCGCGTTAAGGAATGAAGCGTGCGGGATTGGACGAGGCTGGTAGAGAAGTTTGAAGGTTGGCGCGCCATCCAAGTGGACGGCGCACAATTGGGAAGAATGTCGCGCAAAGATCCGGGTTTTCGCGCAAAGACAGGTGAATTCCGGACGGTTTTGCGCGCCGATCGGGCGAATTTCGCGCCGGAAGAGGCAATTTCGCGCACGAGAGCTTTGGAGCTTATCGCGCGGAAGACCGGAGTACGGAACGCGGGACCCAGGGCCCCTATTTATAGGTGAGGCCGGGGTCCGCGCTGCGCGGAAAGCGCTTTGCGCGACCGCAGCGGCGAATTTCGCGCCCGGCGCCCCTTTTTGCGCGCCTAAGTCCCGCGCAGCCCAGGATTTCGGCATTCCGGCGTCTCCCTCGGAACCCGATCGTTGCGACCTCTCGCCGATCAGATTCCGAGGGGGGGCTTTTGTAGACGCCGGAAAAGTCCGTTGTTCCCAAACGAAGCTCCGGATGCGGAAAGCGAAGTGATATTTGGAGTCAGAGGCACGTTACGGAGGGCCCGGAGGACTTGCGCGAAATTTCAGAGGCTCGCGCGCAAAGTTGAGTCGCGGCGCGCAATCCTCCCGGGATGCGCGCAATGTGCTGGGCCGGCGCGCTATTTTGCGCGCCCGCGGCCTGCGCGGCGCCCTTTGCGCGCTGGGTCCCGATTCCGCGCCCGCGAAGCGAATTGCGCGCCCGAGACCGGATTCCGCGCCCGGGGTTGCCTATAAATATAAGGCGACCCCCGACGTTTTGAAGGTTGCCAGAATCCGAAGCGTCGCTCGTTCGCGCAATCCAACCCCCTCCGCGCGCAATGTCGATCTTCAGGTAACCTCCTTTCTTTCGCACAATAGAGCCTTGGGGTCCGCCTTCGCGCGCAATCCCCTTGGCTCCTTTCCTTTGAATAAATTTCAACCCGAAGGCCTTTGCGCGCAAAAGAAGTCTCTTGCGCGCAATTGCCCCCGGGTGCGCGCAATCCGACCCGATTGCGCGCACCCCCCATTTTCAAAGTGGCCATTCGTTAGAGAATGAGTCGTTGCCCCCACGCGATACCCGAAGCCCGGTGCGCGCAATCCCAACCATCCGCGCGCGAAGCGCTGGCCCAATTGCGCGCCAGCCCGCCATTTTGCGCGCCGACCCGCGGTTTTGCGCGCAAAGCTCCTCTTTTGCACGCAATCCGCCAGGGTCGCCTCCCTTGACCCCCTGAGGATACCCGCCTGCGTGGCGCCCGATGATCCTCATCCTGGGTGCCCGCACCGTGCGTCGTCTTCCCGTGCAGCCTTCCAGGCTCGTGCGAAGTGACACGGACCCATCGACGGCGATCATTCGTCCAGCATGACGTTAAACTGCATATTCGTCCAGCATGACGTTAAACTGCATATTCATCCAGCATGACGTTAAACTGCATATTCGTCAAGCATGATGTTAAACTGCATATTCGTCCAGCATGACGTTAAACTGCATATTCGTCCAGCATGACGTTAAACTGCATATTCGTCCTGCATGACGTTAAACTGCACATTCGTCCCGCATGACGTTAAACTGCGCATCCGTCCAACATGACGTTAAACTATACTACGTCTAAGCTGCACGACGCTAAACTGCCTAGCCACCATCGTCCGCGCTGCAAGACGTTAAACTGCCAAGTGTTTCGTCCTCAACACACGACGTTAAACTGTACTTCGTCCGGCAAGACGTTAAACCGTCCGCTTCGTCCTCAACACACGACGTTAAACTGTACTTCGTCTGGCAAGACGCTAAACCGTCCACATCATTCGATCTCGTGCCTCGCACGCAGGGTCTCCCCCGGTTTGGATGTGGCCCCCACCCGCTCGTCTCTGCAGGGATGTCGGGATTTTCCCCCTTTTGGGACGATTTAATGGGAGCGGCTTTTCCCTACGGGGGCAGGGTATTACAAACCCCTAGTTTCTCGTGGGAGGATGCACATGTGTATCTCCATTGCGCCTCCCCACTGCCGAAGCCAGTAGAGGGTATGACTGGGATCGAGGTGTCTTCTGCTTTCGGTCCAAGTCCCTTCCAACTGAGTTTTGCCGCATCCGGGCTGCCTCAAGTGCGTAAGTCCTGACAGAATGAACTACGTGGACTTTGATCCCTGTCTTCTATACAGGGTACGTAGGAAGCCTCCCTGAGGTCCAAGCCCGCCACCTGGTTGTCCCGGTCGTATTTACGTCGGTTCGTCCATCAGTGGACCCCTCCAGGGTTCACGCTTGCGTCGATTCACCTATGAATCCGCTCCTGTGGGAGACTGCCCGTGTGTATCTCCACGGTTCCTCCCCACAGCCCCCCTTTTCCATTTCTCCTTTTATCGTCCAGCATGACGTGAAACTGTGATCCACCCGGCCGTTCCATCCCCCTCTGTGCGAGGTGGTTCGGTTCAATCCTCCGCCCGGCGGCCTCGACCTCTTCGTGAGTCGGCTTGCCGACGTCCAGCATGACGTTAAACTGTATACCCGAACTACGTTGACTTTGATCCATGCTAACGCGCGGTACGTAGGAAGCCCCTACGGGGTCCAAGCTCTTCACTCCATCATCCATCCTGATCCTTACCCGGGCCGCCACATCCCGGTGGGGTCATGCCACTTCACTCCACTCCACGTTACTTGGGAAGCCGCCCATGTGCTGGCCCCAGCGTCGGAGGTTCCCCGCAAGGGGTTCTGTCATCTGATCCACTTTTCGTGTTGATCGGTCCGATGCCGTCCCCGCTGGACGTTAAACTCGCGGCATACCCCGTGTTAAACATGGGAAGATGAGGAAAACCTCAGGTGACACAGTTCCCAGCACCCAGAGCCACCCGGCCTTCTCACCGCAGGTTGCTGCCCCGACCAGACTCCTTGGAGCGTCCGGGCGGAAGCAGCGTAATTAACCGGTGTCCATGAAGATATGGCGCCGGGAACGAGATTCACGAACATTCTTAAGTCTATGAGGGAGACCCGGATTAGGCGACGAGTTCTGAGGAGACGTCCTAGGAAGGAGGAGCCGACATCCCATCATCCCGGTTTCGATCAAGGAGCAGACGCCCCTGAATAAGGGACGAATGTCGCCCGCCCTTGGAAAGCGGGACTGCGGGACCACAAGCCGTGCGCCTATCCCCTCGGGTCGACGGGTGCACGCGCGAACGCGTCCTGGCGGAACAGCGTAACCCGACGCACATCCGCACCGAAACAGAGGGTAAGAGGTCACGGTGGATAATATGAGAATAATAAAAGAAGAAAAGAATGAGAAAAGATGAAGAAGAAAACAGGGAGGATGGGTGGACACAAAAATAAAAACAATGCATGAATTTTATTAGAAATATGAATTACAAATTAAAACTAAAATAAAGAAAATAAATGAAATGGGGAAGATTTCTGGTCGGCCTCCCTCGGTGGAGATCTCCTCCTTGGTGCCTTGAAGGAATGGATGGAGAATGGGGATGGTTTGAGGGGGAGGAGCTCTCCTCCTTTTATAGGCAGAATTCGACCCCCGAAAGTTGTCGCGTTTTGGACCCCCTAAATGACCTCTGCACGCGTTGAGGCCTTCTTCAATGTTGTTCATAATTGTCTTGGCCGTGTCCCCTCAAAATCGCAGCGGATTTGGATAGGTATTCCGAGAGTTATGGCCAATTTCCTCTGAAAATGTATTCTGTCCAGTCAGAATCATCAAACCGAAAAACACCGTTTTGTACTGAATTAATGTCCCTGAACACGGCCATTTCAGGCGTGGCCTCCTTAATGAAACTTGTTCAAAATCTTCTTAACCGTCTATCCAAAAAATTTCAGCTCCATTAAAGTC
Source organism: Viscum album (assembly GCA_963277665.1). Taxonomy (NCBI): domain Eukaryota; kingdom Viridiplantae; phylum Streptophyta; class Magnoliopsida; order Santalales; family Viscaceae; genus Viscum; species Viscum album. Next base: position 1,971,318,493 of record OY728150.1, on the reverse strand, counting down.
GTTTTGAGCGAGTTATGGATATTTCACTGAACCTTCGTTTTTCTGGAAGAAATTTCCTGGAAGCTTCTTTGGTGTTCCTCAATAATCTTCAACTTCATTGAATTGTTTGGACCTCAAGATGGTAGAATCAGATCCTGGTACAGAAGACAAAGTTGAAGGAAATTAAATTAGGATTCTAAAGAAATTATAATCATAAAATTTGGATTTATATTTTTTTTGTAAATGACCAAAATACCCTTGTAGTGAAAATCTGTCCAAAATGCAGAATTTGGTCATTTTTGCATTTAAACTTAAAATACTTCTTAAATCCAAAATTGTTACATATAAGCTCAAAATGTTATCTTGGTATGTTTAAAACAATAGAAATTCATTAAAAAAATGTGCAAATTATAAGCCTTGTCACTAAACCACACCGCCAAGTCTTAGACAAAAATCCCATTACATGGAAACCCGACATACTGAGGCATAGACATGAAGGAACTCCCTATAACAACATCATAAAAACTAAAAATCTCCCACACTGATCTAAAACTCCCAACACAAACATAGCCAAAATTTTAGCACAAGCGAGACAACACATCTGCTGAAACCTGTTGTTCTCGACCCAAGCCAAGAGAAAAACTCAACCAAACAGAGAACTCGAATACAATTTCAAACATAGATCTCCCCAAAAGATCAAATCTCTAAAATATCAATAATAAAACTAAGACCAACCCACACAATGTCCAAATACTCTTTTAAGAAAAACAAACAATTCTAGAGGCCACATTTAGAATAACACAACCACTAAGATCACAAAAGGATAAGTTTATCACACTATCACCGAAAAAGATGAACTTACAATAGTAAGAAAATAAGAATAAGGAAACTTTAAATGTCTCTATTTCCAAAACTAAAGATAAAGAACCAAGCCAAGGTATCACATACCCCTAGAAACCCTGACTGTGTGCGAGTATCACCTAGAGACCTGTGGAAAGGGCTCAGAAGGATGAAGAATCTCCTACATTTGAGTCAGGTATGAGAATACATCAGTCATAACCCATTTTCGAGTAATGATTCATACAAAACTTCTCCAGATGGACTAAATAGCCACAATTATAACAGATATTCAGAGGGATACGATAAGATATCTTCGAATGCCCGAACCGACCAAACTGAGGGCACACCACTGAGCATTTTAACGAACTAGAAACCAAAACCAGTAAAGGGGATTCCTTAGAGATAGGTTCCTATGACATGCACTTCTTTCTAGATGGAGATCCTTTACAAATGATAGGAACCACCAAATTGCCAACGACCTGCACCCCGGAAACCGACTCATTAAAGTGGTCAGAATAGACCTTCATCATCTACTGGACTTATTGAACACACATGAGATCTTCCCTATTCTTCATCTTCACCTACTCAGTCATAAATATTTAGATAAATATGGAATTAAACACATCACACGTCATCCCAACTTGTAACAATGGTGGGACAACCAATTTACACTATCCCAAGGATGGACCCTCAACCAAAACCAAAATAGTGTGAAACATAGCAACCTTGAGATTTTCCAACAACCCTAAGACATGATTTACCTATTAAAGACACTCCACTACCTCTAACGAACCTCAATTACCACAATAAATGGGAAACATTCAAGAAGAATCAAGAACTAGTCGTGACTCATCAGAAACTTCGGGGACGTTTCTGGGCAACATTTTCTGAACAACACGAGAAACATAAAACCAAATCCAACATCAATACAGAACATAATCGAGAAGAATATATCAGAAAAAAAAACAGGATGATAAGACAAACACATACAAGTACAACCAAAAATCCCCTTTTAAAAAACCACCATCTCCATTTAAATTTAAAAACTACCTTATTACAAGGTCACTTTCCAAACACAAAACAAATTTTTCTAAAACCAATCCCCCATTATAAAAAAAAAACAAAGTTTCCAAATCCATTTCCCCTTTCAAAATTCTCATTAGAAAGCAAGAGTAAGCCTTTAATCTCAAACACACCTGTGGCATCCTACTAAAAGTCACATGTGTTTCCATCCAATTCCAATTACATCATCCACAAATGATTTCCCCCATGCACTTTTCGTACATTCCATACACACATGAAACCTTTTATAAGGAGTATCAAGGGTCACCTATCTATTTTCCTCATATAATCCAAGTGTTCCCTAAAGTTTTAACCCAAAAAAATTTCCTTGAAAACCCATTTTACTAATTTCAAAACCACTGAGAAGAATCCATTTTATATTTTAAAAGAAATTTTCATTTTAAAATCCACCTTATCGATTTGAAGAAAAAATGAAAGAAAGAATTTTCATTCCAAAACCATTTCCATTTTCAAAATATACTCACACCAACCGAAACCAAACAAAACATAACTTATAATGAAACTCTGTAATGAGGGACTACCAGTTATCTTTAACCCGATGACATGGTAGTCATCCATGACCCAAGTAAGCATCAACAACTTGGATGTAACTGAACCATGCACTCAGACTCCACATGGGTCACTACTCCATGTGAGATCGTGACATGACACTGGATTTCCTCCATTTTCATCCCTCAATCCCAAAAAAAACCAAGACAATATAATGACTTAATTATCAGACTAACCATGGTAACTCAGGTCTTATCATGAGCGGTGGAGATTAGGAACCAACCCATAACCTACCCCCTGAGTCTCGACAGTCCTAAACTCCATCTACCAAACACCCCAAATAAAAAGGGTCTTCTCTGATACTATTTTGTCACAAACCAACCCGGGTCGACCTTGAACCAGTAACCCGAGTTGTCCCACGGTATGGCTCGAAGGGTGTTCCCGATCACCTCAAGCTAGAAACTAGTTTCGAGAATCAAAAATAAAATGGTGGGAATGATTTAACCCATAAATAAAATAAAAATAAATAAATAAATAAAAATTGAATAATGACAATGAAAACTAGTAGCAGAAAGAAAATAAAACTATAAGTTCCTCTATGTGACCCTACGATTCACCACCGAGACCAAGCCAAAATCACAATACGATGACCAAATCTGAGTAAGAAGTAGCACCAAAACTAAAAAAAATGATAAAACTATAGGCGTGATTATTAAAACCCAGTCGAAATTCCCAAACAATCTATTCCCATATAAATTTCCTTTAAACAAAGAAAAATTAATTTTAGGTTTGAACTAAAATATATATAAGTATGATTTTCTACTCATTTTACTTAAAAAATAAAACTCATTCCCCTTATTCATTTCCAAAAACAAGTTACCATATTAGCGCATCATTAATGTTTTTTGAAATGGAAGTGATTCTTTCATTTTTTACGGTAATAAATATTATAAAATACTTTGACTTTCAAACCTTTTTCACAAGATTTTAGAAAACAACACATCACTTCCAAGTAAACACTACACATGAAATCACCACCATATTTATATAACAAGGGAAATGAAAATATACATACTAGTATCAAATTTATTACAGCAAGAAACCCAGAGCTAATATACATAGGTGAACTGAGGAGATCACAAATAATCTAGAACATAATAATACATGAGACCACATCCCCGGTAGCATGATACACATGATGAAATCAAAACACCTAAATTCCCAGCCACCCTAACTTAGGAAAAACCAAATGGCCCAACCCCATAGTAATAAACCATGATATAACCACCTACTATGGGCCACTGGTCAGTACATCAACTACCTGTGCAACAAACATTCTCAAATAATTCTCTAAATATGTCAGGTTTCGATGTCTCATGTATATAATAGGGGCGATACAACCAATTCCAACTGAGAAACCAATCAAAAATATATATTTATAACAATTTACAATAGGCCTCACCCTCAGTCTCCACAAGAAATAATCTCATGCCTTGGAATAAATATAACATAATGAGTTCCAACTGGAGAACCCAGATAATGGATCCCAATGATTCCATAGGGAGGACATCCCATCCATTATTCAAGATAAGGCATGTGAAACATCCAACAGAGGATTTTATAATTAACATTTTTTCATTTTCAAAGAGTTTCTAAATAGCCCCTTAAACATTTCTCCCCAAAATGACATTTATCAAACATGCAATCCATCTTTAAAAGAGGTGTCAAACATGCCAAAGCTAAATCAAAACATTTATAAAACTCCTTCAAAACCTTTCCATCACATTTTCAACTCAAGACCATCTACTATGAAAATTCCAATTAGGCCACAATTCATCATCATAAGACAAACCAATTTTAAAATCCAAATGCACACTTCTTTTTAACTTAAAACCATTTGAGACTCTTTCAAGAAACCCTAAATCATCATTGCACATGCTACATATTTATTAACAACCCCAAACCACATGCTGAATTCAAAACCAAAAATCCACTTAGATACTCATTTAAGAAACCCAATTCACCATTTTAAATCTAAAACACATCTATAAAGACTGACGAGGCATTTAATCAAGCAATTGATGTGAAAAACGAAATCAAACCATTTATTGCAATACATTACAGGAAATAAACCACTCTAATTCATGACATAAAATTTTACTAATAATTCTATATGAATAATTAATATAAAAACTAGGTGTGAAATGTAAGAAGTAAATAATTCTTAAATTTAAAAGGTCAATTCATAGAGATCCTACCTCAACATTGAACCAAACCGAACATTCGATCATTAGAGCTTTCTAACTAAGAGATAATGATTCATCACCGAGCATATTCATCTTCACATACATATAAGGACACCTAGTGTCATGAACCAGGTTGGGTCTCCATCCAACCCGGTGCCCTACCTGGTCCGCGACATGGCCCGAAGGGCGTTCCCGATCCCCATGGGATGGAACAAGTACCCGGGTATCAAAACTAACACATGGGAACGATTTTACCCGAAATAGAAAACACAAAACCACTGATAAGGTAACGAAATTGAGACTAAAAAATAAACAACCAAACAGGGCCTTAAACTAAAAACAAATTCAGGAGTTTACAACTTGAACCAACATCCAAAATAAACGACAACAAAAGAAAATAAAACTCAAACTCAAACTCAACCCTCCAAGGAACCAGAGAGGCACAACATCCACACGACACAACACCAACCTGCACGAGAAGACCATCGACGACCAGAACCACCATCGCTGAGCACGATGTCACAACCTGGAATACACAAGAAACAAAGTCTACATACACCCAAAGGTTTATGTAGGGTGTGATCCAAAATCCCAGTATGACGTCACCCAATGAAAAGGTTCCACGTATAAGCATTAAATGAAAAATACATTTGCAGGATAAATAAATGAAAGGACACCAAAGCTTAATAACTTTAAATAAATAGTTTCTATAAGGAATTTTTTTTAAAGGAAACAAACTAAATAAAAGAAAACACCCTTGCATAAAAGAAAAACTCAAACCTTCAAAAAAACCCAAAAGCTGCACCGTATGCCGACGGTGGGTGTATAGTAGTCCAGGAGCACCAAAAGTGGGAGAGGCCCTAAAGATACTAGAAAAAGGAATGGGACCCTAGAACCTCGCGTCTTGTTGAATAGTATAGGAATCAAAACAAAATACGTTCTCGTGCACGATCCACTAGACATGGCAACACATTCATAACCTAGTGGTCTTTGATCATCATCCAATGTTTAGTTAGTGTTGTAAGCATCAATACAACTAAGTGAATCTGGGTCGGGGCCACTCTCGAATCACTAGCATGCTAGTCTAATCCGCCCAACTAGTACCCAGGCTTCCCCTTTTGTTCTCAAGATGTTCCAACTTTACATTTCATGTCAAACTAAAACAAATAAAACAAATAGGGTGTAACATAAACAAAACTCCACACTTCCACACACACAAAAAACCATTTAGCAAAGTATGCACGCCAAAAGAATTTATCCAACTCAATTAAAACAATTTTTTCATTTACTAAAGATTCTTTATTAAAACATATTAAATTCTTTGTCAGAAAATTATTTAAAAAGAAACCTAACATGACTAACATAAAAGAAATGACACAGCCCTCCACCCTGACCAAACATACCTGACGCCACATAAAGAACACAACCTGCACCACTCACATAAATTAATAACTCAGTCGCACGGTTAAAAGACCATTTTCCCAATTAGAAAAAACACTAAAAATTTTATTAAACAATTCCAGAAGATGAGTCATGACTTTAAACACCAAAGGCGCACTCAAATTACCTTTTCAGACAAAATACATATGAAAGATGCACCAGAACATAAACTGCGCACTTTGCGCATTTTCACAAAACAAACGCACACTTTATAAAAACACTAGTATACAACTCAACAAACGTTTTCACCGCAACAACCTACTCAACACACACGATGCCTTCACTTATGACAAAGCACGTGCAACACCATGTCGAAGGCGTGATTGACACCACTTGCATAGATGAAAAACAAAAAACACAATTTAAAAATTACTGCCAACTAACTAGATATAAGTTCTTAACAGAAAATACACATATAACATAAACATGATACTTAATGATTTAAATACAAATCAAACATCAATGGAAACCAACTTCAAAACTACACAAATTAATTAAATAACATGCTAAAAAAAATTAATCTTGTAAATTAATTCATCAAATAATGATTAGATGTGGAACCACCTACCTCAGGAGAAGAAATTCCATACTTTGGTGCGGAATGCCAATCGCACCTAGTTCACACAACATGCGAACTGAATTGGACCCTAAATCAAACAATAAAACCAAAACTATCCAGAATTAACTCTAAAATCGAGACTCGTACCTGCTGGAAAAAGAATAAAAAACTCAAGAAAGATAAAAAAAGAAATGGGAGAATGCACAACCGAAGGGGGGTTGCACGAGTGGTCGGAGGAGGGACAATGGTTCGACGATGGCCGAACCATGGTGAGAGGGGCGCATGCGGAGGGGTCTGTGATGACCAAAAGATGTTGTGCCGAAGGGGTGGAATCGAAGGAGAGCAGGGCGCCGTGTGTTGAACGGTGGAGCCGGAGGGAAGGGAAACGACACGACAGGGTGAGGGGGGCCGGTCGAGAGGCGGATGGTTCAACGGACGACATGGGTGAGGAGGCCAGGGGAAGAGAAGGTCGGTTGTGAGCCGGCAGGTCCGGAGGATGGTGTGGGAGAGGATACCAGGGGGAGAGTAGGCTGATCAAAAGGGGGTGTGAGTCGGGTCGAGGGAGCCGGCAAGGATGGCGCCAGCCGATGTGGAGGAGGGCGACGCCAGACATGAGCCGAAGGGGAGGGGGAGCGCGCAATCAAGGAGGGTGGGTTGTCCGACGAGAAAAGGGGGGAGAACAATGGGGGCGACGCGATCCAACCCTAAGGGGGAAGAAAACCCACAAACAAAATAATAATAATAATAATAATAATAATAATAATAAATAAACCAAAAAGAAATCTAATAATAATAATAATAATAAGGTAATAAAAAAACATAATGAATTAAATAATAAAATTTACAATAATAAACTTAATAAAATGAAAATAATAAAAAAAATACTCTCGATTATATTATTATCTATGATAATAATAATAATAATCTCAAGTGACATCATTATTATTATTATTAAAACAATTTTTTAATTCATTTTATTTCATTAATTAAACATCGGAAAGGCGTGCAGTGAACCAGGTGGGGTCGCGCGGCGACCCAAGCGAGGCCGCACAGCTTCGACTGCGTTGCACAGGACCCAATCAAGACTAAAACACAAAGAACTTGAGATCTTAAGTCAGGTTTCGACCCGAACTACCCGACACAAAGAAAATTAATAAAATAAATAAATTTTGAAATGGAGGGTGTGACACCTAGCCCCTATGCACACACTTTTATGTCCATGAACATGTGCAGGGGGATCCTTACATATATTCTTATATGCATATACCCGTCTCCACTCACCTATGTAAACATTTACATATATATACATATGCACACCTATCCCCATACATGTATGTTCATAGACATGGATAAATATACATATAATTAGGGAACCTATATGTATATATAGACACACACACACACACACTTACCTATGAATACATAGGCGAATCGCCTTAGACCCAGCGACTAAAAACTACAAAGCAGTGACCAAAGCACCTTAATTAAAATACTAGGAATCCATAAACATCATAAGACTCTAAAATTGTATGGTAAAAAGCAAGAAATAAGAATAATTCCTAACCTAAAAAGGCATTGGCGAACCGAAACAACCCAAACCATATCGTCTTCGGAGGCGGTTAAAGAAATATGCAAGAATAGGTCTTGAGGGACCATCCACACAACCCTAAACCACAAAAATACTGAAAATATGATTACCCTTCAAACCCTAGGTTCAGCAGCTCCCCAAACATTGGAGATACCTAAAAATAGCCACAATATGGAAGAGGAAGGAGGAAGAAAGATTACTATGATTGATCAGATGAAGAACCCCATGAAATATGGGTTGAACAATACATCAGATATGATCTAAGGCGAGGGGGACCTTTCACTACATTGGGGGGGGGGGGGGTTGCGCATACAGGGGTTCAGCCAAGGAGTTCATGCACCTACTGGAGACCAAATAGAGGAGGGCGTGCTGCAGGGAGTCATGACCATGGAGAGGGATGGGGAGCTAGGGTTGTGCCAGGTAGGGTTTCAGGGAGAGGGGCTCATGTGCCATTGGAAGGAGGAGGGGGAATGGTGTGTCACGCATGGTAGGGAGGAAAGGGAGAGTCTCTATTTTGGTTTTATTTAAACCCTAATGAGACAAATTAATAATAATAATAATAATAATAATAATAATAATAATATTTTTATCATTATTATTTTTATTAATCATTCTTTTAAATTTCATTCCATCTTTCTTATTTTATTTTATTTTTATTTTTTTCATTTTGTTTTCATCAAATTTTTTTATTTTAAGTGGTGGGAAACCACATGGTCACTTAGGCCAACCGCATGGTTACTAATAACCATATGGTTCCCATAAAGCCTTAAACCCACCAAAATTTCCAGACATCAAAAATTTCAAATTAGGACCCAAACCAAAACATCGACCAAAATATGTGAGACTATGAAAAGAATAAAATTGAATATTATTCGAGGTCTAGGTGTGACACATATGAGGTGTGAATATATTCTAAGATTACAAACAATTGATTACAAGTGATTGGAAGTCACCAGAAGGAGACTCTAGCTGAGTGGTAGTAGTTATAGTGAGAGTATTTTTGTAATATCTTGTACTTTAATTTAACATAGCGATTAAAATATTCTACCATGGACATAGAAATTATGTCCAAACCACATAATTCACATGTGTTCTTCTATTTTTATTTTTTTTCTACCGTAATTTGTGTTTTTATGGTTGATTTTGTGTGTTTATTAGGACGCATACTTCCTACATCCAAAACATAGAGTCAAGGGGTAGTGAAGAATTTCAGAAGGTAGTCATTTAGAAGGATGTTCATCTGAATTGTTGTAGTGAGGGTTACTTTGGTTATTTGTACAAATTTTCTACCTACATGGAGTTTTCCTCAATTGTCACTGAATCAATTGAACTTTATCTATCATTTTCTATTATAATTATGGTCTAACCTACTTTCTTTCACCTACTTCATCCCAAAATGTTGGATTTCAACACCACTTTCCATATAATATTTCAAAAGGCATCATACGTATACTAGAATGGAAACTGTTGTTATAAGAAAACTCAACCAAAGAAAGATGATGATACCAACTTCCCTGGTAATCCATTGAACAAGTTCAAAGCATATTCTCTTATGTCTGAATTGTTCACTCTAACTGTCTATCAGATTGAGGATGAAAAGTAGCCATGAAATTTAATTTAGTTCTCAATAACTTATGAACTACCTTAAAAAATTTAGAATCGAACCTGAGATCATGATCAGATACAATGGAGATAGGAACTCCAAGAAACCTAACCATCTCTTTGAGGTACAGTTGAGAAATATGATCTAAAGATATAGTATCTCGAATAGGAATAAAATTTTCATATTTAGTTAGTTGATCAACAATAACCCAAATCACATTGTTACCATAAGATATTTTTGGTAATACTATATGAAATCCATGGATATATTTTTCAATTTCCACTCTAGAACTTAAAAAGGTTGAATCACCCCCTTCAATAATTATCGTTCTTCATTTACCTGTTGACAAGTCAAGCGTCTCATGGTAAAGTCAGAAAAATATCTTTTCATTCCATCCCACCAGTAATACTCATGAATGTCTCTATATATCTTAGTGTTTCTAGTAAGAACTGAAAATAGAGAACTATGATATTCACTTAATAACTCTTTCTTCAACTATGAATCAAAAGGTGCACATAATCTCTTCCCAAATCTCAAAACACAATATTTATCAATGTTAAATTATGGAAACTTACCCTTTTTAACCAATTTTAACTTTTTATGTCACTTGCAATCTTCTATTTCTGCTTTCTTAATTCTATCTGATAGAGATGATTACACTGAATCATGAAACAAAACTGAGGAATTTCCTACAGTAACAACTTCTAAGACAAAATTCATCAAGTAATTAAATAAGGGGCAATGTTCCTAATGTAAAATGGTTAATTTAGAAATATTTCTCTAACTCAATGAATCATCCACTTTATTTTCTTTTCTAGGATGGTAATTGATCATGAAATCATAATACTTTATTAATTACAGCCATATTATCTACCTCATGTTCAATTCCTTATGAGTAAATATATACTTTAAACTTTTATTATTAGTATATATTTCAAATTTTACTCCATATAAATGATGTCTACAAATTTTTAAAGTGAAAACCACAACTACTAATTCCAAATCATGTGTGGGATAATTTAACTCATGAGGTTTCAATTTTCATGAAGTGTAAGAAATTACTTGATAATTTTCCATCAGAATACAACCAAGTCCATTTAAAGAAGAATCAATATAGATGGAAAACTCACCATTTATAGACGGCAGGTCCAAAACCAGATCATTCACCAATATTCTTTTCAATTCCTCAAAATAAACATCACATTCTTATATTCAAATAAATTTAACCCCTTTTCATGTTAACTTAGTTAGCAGGCTATATAACCATGCAAATTTTTTAACAAACTGTTGGTAATAGCCTACTAATCCAAGAAAACTACGAATCTCAGTAACATTTATAGGTATTGACAACGCATCAACCACTTTTTTTATGGGATCAACTGTTATTTCATCCTTATTTACAATACACCCAAGAAAAAAAAAATATATTATAAGAAAACACATTTGCTAAATTTTTCATATAGCTTATTTTCTTTGAGGTTTTAAAGAACAATCCTTAGATTTTTTTCATGATCCTCATACATTTTTAAATTAACCAAAATATCATCAATAAAAACAACAAAAAAACTATCCAAATATTCATGGAAGATCTTATTCATAAGTTCCATAAATACAGTAGAATAATTTTTCAAACCCAAGGGCATAACTAAAAACTCATAATGCACATATCTAGTCCAGAACACTATTTTTGGAATTCCATCCTCCTTCACCTTCAATTGATTGTACCTCATCCTGAGATCAATCTCTAAGAAGTATTGTTATCCTTGGAGCTGATCAAAAAAATCATCAATATGAGGAAATGGATTCTTATTCTTAATAGTAACATTATTTAGTGCTCTATAATCAATACAAATACACATAAAACTATCTTTATTTTAAAAAAACAAAACAAGAGCACCCCAAGGTCATGTTTTGGGTCGAATAATACCTTTATCTAGCAACTCTTGCAACTTTTTTTCAATTCTAGAAGTACTACTTGATCCATTAGTTAAGGGGGTTTTGAAATAGGTTTAGAATTAGAGACTAAATAAATTGTCAAATCAACCTCATAGTTAAGTATAATACTAAGAAACTCATCAAGAAAACCATCCATATACTCATTTATCATTGGATAATCATTAATCTTAATAGTTCCCTTATTTTCAACAATACATGCAAGATAATATTCGTTTCCATATTTTCAAAATTTCTCATCTTCCTGATATGTTATTAATGGTATGGGTTTATTCTTTTATATAAACTAAAATTCTTTCTGAAAAAGAAAACATTTAACTATATAATCAACCTTATCATGGTAATAAGAAATCCAATCCATATCCAGAATAACATCAAAATCTACAAAGGGAAAGAAAACAAGGTTTATATGTAAATTATCTCTATAGAAATCAATAGAAAGATAATTATAATTTCATTTGGCCTTAAGATTTCCCCTAGGTGTTTTTACCATAAGTTCGGGCTTCATTTCTTGAGGTGGAATTTTCAATTTTTCCGAAAATTTCTCAGATATGAAATAATGAGTAGACCCTGAATCAAATAAGACATTATAAAAATATGAATAAACAAACAATATACTTGATACCACTTAATTTTATGGCCCAACATCTTCTGAATTAGTTTAAAAGGATTTCACTGTTCCTTTCAACATATAGTCTAGATGCATCCCATCATTCAAGTTCCTCTTCAGATAGTTATTTTCATAATGATCCATCTCATTACATTTAAAACATTTCATTGTTTGTATATAAAAATTGTTCTTACCACTACTGTGATTGTTTTCATTCCAATTAGAAGCCATATTCCTAAATTTATCACATTGGAAACACTTAACAGACTTCAAAAGTCATTCCCCGATGCGTTTTTACCATAATTCTCACAAAATGAAAACTTAATTTTCTTACCGTCAAACATATTTGACGTATTCTTTCCTTTTTCCTGCCACCACAACCTCTTTTTTTAAGGGTTTTCAAAGTACACATGATCATTAGTATACTCCACTTCCACCTTCTTTACATATAGAACATGTTTTTTCATTACTTTTGAATTCACATAAATCCAATTCCCTTCAATATTTTGGATTCAATACTATGTAAAAATTATTGATTTTATTATCAAGATATCAGATAAAAATTGGAGTATACCTTTCTAATCAAGTGAATATGTCTTTGTATGCATCCATTAAATCCTCCTCCTGTATCAATTCCAAGAATTGTTTTTCCATCCTATGTCGAGTCCCCTTAGGAAACTATTTCTCAAGGAAAATATTTTTGAATTCATCCAATTCCAAAGCATCAATATCCTCATTATACCTGATATTCTTGACCATCAACCACCATTGGCCAGCTTACCTTAAAAATGGTAAATAGTAAGACTTATATTGTGATGGTATAAACACCGAATGACAAAAAAATATTTTTTTAGGGATTTAATCCACCCTTTATCTACCACTCGGTCAGAAGATCCACTAAATGTAGGAGGGTGTTACCTCATAAAATTTTCCACCACTAACATATTCCTCTGAGGTTGATCTAGTTGGTCTCATGCATGTATGTCATCGCCATTTATAGTCTGTGTCAACTAATCCATTACTATCACAAACTATTCAGTTCTAATTCTCACCATTCAAAGTATCTAATTCGAAAGGATAACTTCCTCGAAGTTCATTACTACTTTAGATTACCTATTTCTTATGCAGAAAACCATTCTGAACAGACATATCTTAGATGAAGAAATATGGTAATATTTAAATTCTATATCATTTCAACTTAACCAAAAAGTAAAAATCATTTATGGGTATTCTATTAACATTATCCTAACCCCTAAAAATATCAAAACCTTACTCTGAGACCAATTATAATGACGTGTCCTTAAACAATAAATAATCTAGTTAATTAAGTTAGAATTCAATTTCAAACATTTCTAAAGATATTTTAGGTTAACATTTTTATAGAATTAGGTCATAAACTCATACATAGAAATTGATATATTATAAAGTAGACCCTTCCACCAAATATTTTTTTTTTCAAAATATGAAACTTCTAAAATAAAACATGATTTCATTCTGTAACAAAATTTCATGACTTTAAACTTGAATTATTCCTTTCCTTTACCCATACACAACCTTGGTGAAAAAAATTTAAAACTTGGGATGATCACAAAAAAGTTTAGTAAGGGACATAAAAATGAATAAAGACACTATTAGTCCATGAATTAAAACATTTTCACAAAGTTGAAAATTTTACACATAAAACATAATCTCTTTCATTTACCTTATGAAATCTTAAGTTTCCTATAAAAATATAGAAATAATACATAAATCATAAAAGGTAACTTGTGTAATAATTTTAATATCACTCCTACATATAATTTAGCTCTCCTAGATAATAAGGGAGTAACCATCTTGGTTACATTTGGAATAACCATCACAGTATATTCCCCTAATCTCTTAGGAGAAACATAACTGGTTAATTCTGTCACTTTACCCAATGCATTATAGAGTTATAATGGGATCGCTCTCCCTTAGTTTATCACAAAACCACCCTTCATCATAACAATGACCAAGAACCATTACATTATCATAAAAAAATATTTTATAAAAGAAACATTCTTGAGGAAAATAAATTTTCCATTTTGAAATGACTTTTCATTTGTAAGAAGTCGCACACATATAAATAGAATTTTTTTATTTTAAAATAAACTTGTAAATTAAAAATGAAATATCAAATCAATATGTATTCGTGAAAGAGTTGAAATATTCTTATGTCATATAAGAAAGAAAACATTTCTTTAATAAAAAGAGTTTTAACTTGAAAATAGGATTTTCAAAAATAAAGTCTCTTACCTTATATCTAAAAGAGCTCTTCACTTGTACGTAATTTCCCGGAAAATCAAATCAAATTAATTAATTACATAATTAATAACCTTTTACACATATATTATATTTATTAACATTTTATTAACTTCATTTATGACCATTTCAAAGAGTTATAAATATCGGAATCGTCGTTCCAGGAGCGTTCGTTTCATAGCTTTATAGTCGGTTCCCTTGAGTATATTTATGGGAGTTCCTATAAAATGGAAGAAAAAATATAGAAGTAGAAATAAATTTTATTAATATGTTTTTATAATTTTAAATTATCTCATTTTTTCTTATTTTAGGATGATTCACTAGATAAAACATTAATGATAAATGTTTGGTTTGTTTTTGTCAGTTTTTTCGACCATCACAAACTAATTTCATTTTATTTAATTATTATGCATGTTAATTAGTTATAGAAGCTTAAAAAAGTTATGATATATATATTACAATATTTTTAACCAAAATAATGGTTTTATGACCAGACTTTAAAATGGTAATAGAAAATTAAAACCTATCATCTATGAATTTGGTGAATCGACGCGTTAGGAATGACATTTTCATTTTTTAGGAAAAGAGGAGAAGAGAAGAGATTTCATGATGGATATTTCATTTACAGAATAAAATTCTAGTATATGTATGATAGTAGAGTTATAGTTTCACTTTTTATAGGGGATTTGAGGATAAGGTAGAAAGAAATAAATAAATAAAGAAATAATTTAAAAGAGAAAGAAGGAGGATTTTACCTCTTGAATATCGTCTCCTTGAAAATCTCATTAAGGCACTTGGTTTTGGTCTTTTGATGATACCAGTAGGTATTAGATGTGGGGAAGAGTCTTGGTAAAGGAAATTAGGTAGAATTTAGACAAGATACAAGTCTTTGGAGGTGTGAGGAGAAGGGATGGTGAGGGATGGTATTTATATGGAGAAGAAAGAGGTGTTTATGATTATTTTATTCATTTGTTTATTATTTTAGATCACAGCTATCAATAGTGTTGATTAAAAAGGCTAAATATAGTAACTAGATCATGTGAGTTCTAAATAATTAGTGATTTCCTCATCTATACATCATCCATGACTCATTAATTCATTTATTTTATTATAATGTTAAATACTATAAATTATTGTATTTCACTACTCACAAAAAATTCAAATATTTTAGAAACATAGAAAAACCCTAATCATTTTTGATGTGTATATTTCAAAAATGGACTCCATTTTATGAAAATAATTTTAAATATATTAGAAAATTAATTTTTAATTAAAATCATCATTTATTCAGGAAAATACTGATTTTAATATTATAAAAGATTTTATGACACTTTAAAAAATTAATTACAGTCTCATTAAATTATCTTATAATTATAATACAAAAAAATATTAAATTATGAATCTATTTTATGAAAAATAAAATTTCTTTTAAATCTTTATATTAATTATAAAATTTTAAATAAACATTTACCATTCATAAAAATGTCAACACTTAATTTATCATTTTTAAAAAAATTATTTATTTATTCCGTGATATAAATATATCATATTTTCACTAATGAGATAACTATTTTTTTACACTTTCATAAGTGATGTTATTATTCTAATGGATAGATTACTATTCCTAACAGTCACATTACTATTCCAATAGTTAGGTTACTATTCCATTAATATATATTCCTTAATTTATATAATTTTCACTTATTTCATTATACATTTATAAAGAATTTAACTATTTAATTCTAGAATGATAAAAAAAAATTATAAGTATCCTGGTTTTTATGCACATAGTTTAAGTTGTACAGTTTAACATCATGTGACAGAACAGGTCCATGTCATTTTGCATCATGTGATAAGGATGTTTCTATTATGAAAGGGGTGACAATAAAGCTATTTGTGGGGTTTATGTGTGAGTTTCCCAAAAGTGTGTGGCTATGTGTAGAACTTATTCATGAGTTGGCTGAAGAAGTAAGGCTATGTGTGGGGCTTACGAATGAGTTGTATGAAGGAGAAACGTTATGTCTGTGTATTATGCATGAGATGTCGACATGAGAAATTCTATGTGCAGGGATTACAAATGAGATGATCATTCCATGTCTTATATAAAAGGATAAAAGAGGGAAAGTATCCATTTAGTTTGCACAAAGGGGGTCTGTGGGAATGGCCTAAAATTAGATTAATAGAGGCCCCATAAGTAATCTCTTGTTGAGGAAACACTGGGTACAATAAACGATAAATGATTCATGGAAGAGTAAAGTGGAAAAATAAAATAATTATAAGAATATCACAAGACACAGTGATTTATGGGGTTCTGGAAATGATCCTTGCATCCATGGAGTGGAAGAAAATGTCACTATGATCGGGAGCAGAATTACAGGGAAATTTAAGAGTTTCAAACACACCAAAAAACCCTAGATCGAATGGGATAATATAGAAGATAGTGTAACTATATCACCAACCAAACAATAAGTCCATTGTGCAATAGTGACTGGTGGATAGAAATCTGTGAAGCTACACTACCATTGTCTCTATGTCCAATATGCTATAGTAACCATTCCAAAAGTATTCATTTATATGGTTCCCTATCGGTGACTCCTGTTCAGCTCTGATACAGTCTTTCTGGAGTTGATACAGTGCCCAAAATTTGGTGTATAGTTCGGTTTACTAGCATTCAGTCCAACTTCATCTAAACGGATGGGGCGACACCATTTTAACATCTAACATAGGAAAGTTTGTATCTATATAATGTGCATATAATGGGGTGCATGAAACATGACCTCACAAAAATCATAGGTTGTATGAGGATTTATTCCACATGAAACACCATCCCTTGCACTAAATATGTTCTTAATAAATAGGGTTTGTGTAATATTCTCATTGTTTATCAATGTTTAAAGGGCTTATTTGAAACAATTAAAACAAATTATATCACCTACATGAGTCCGTGGTTATTCAGACTAGCTGTGAAAGTCATAAAAGTGGTGGTTGTGCTCAAAGGGATGTTGCTTCCTTTGATATTACAAGAAGATGTTAAAATGGTGAGTTGGAGGTTATTTATAGGCCTTCAAATTATGAAAGTGGAATTACATGCTATTCAAATAGCATGGAGTTGCATGCTTGTGGGACTCAGCTTTGGGAAGTTATTTCATGTCCAGTTTTGAAGAACTCTCCATTTATAAGAGCATCTAGACTTGGATCTGTATTTCTTGACACTTCTTGTTCTTCCTACTAAACCCATGTTCGACATAATTTTTTAATGTCAACAAATTACCCCCTAGATTTTTTCCCCTTTAAGATAAGGAGGATTGAATTGTGAGGAAAATTGATGAACTTCGACATCCTTTTCTCATTTCATACAACTAGGAATGTGAAAGGTTAGCCCTACCCTTTATACAAAAGGATAGAGACCCTATGGGGACCATGAATTTTCATAGAAATTGAGTAGATCCACATTTTCATGAAACTCTACACTTTCACAAGGGACCCTATGTGAAAACACTTTTTTGTAACACCCCAGAATTATAAAGGGTTAAATGACTAAATGATATTACTCATGTCAAAAAGGTGAACCTTCCATTTCGGGAGCCTACCAAATTAGAACTCTACAGTTGAACATGCTTGGCCTGGAGTAGTGATCAGGATGGGTGACCTTATGGGAAGTTTCCTAGGTTGTGTATTAGTGAGGACAAAGCACATTGGAATGGACAAGTGTTGGCCTATGGGGATAGTCATTAGTTAGATGACCCATGCGGGCACGTGGGTAGGCCCCATGGTGGGGACCACGTGTCTGCGGGGCAACTGGTGGTACCTGGCCAGCCAAGACCCGACATCCATGTTAAGGAGGGGTGTTTGTGCTGTCACTGAGACCTAGTTGTCAAATTTGGTATCAGAGGTGATACCCACCCATAAGTGCAGTGCACCATGAGTATTCCCCATGGTGGGGACCACGTGTTTGCGAGACAACTGGTGGTACCTGGTCAACTAGGACCCGACGTCCATGTTAAGGAGGGGTGTTTGTGCTGTCACTGAGACCTAGTTGTCACATTTTGTATCAGAGGTGATACCCAGCCATAAGTGCAGTGTACTTCTTAGTTAGATGACCCATGCAGGCACGTGGGTAGGCCCCATGGTGGGGACCACGTGTCTGCGGGGCAACTGGTGGTACCCGGCCAGCCAGGACCCAACGTCCATGTTAAAGAGGGGTGTTTGTGCTGTCACTAAGACCTAGTTGTCACATTTGGTATCAGAGGTGATACCCATCCATAAGTGCAGTGTACCATGGGTAGGCCCCATGGTGGGGACCACGTGTCTGCGGGACAACTAGTGGTACCTGGTCAACCAGGACCCGACGTCCATGTTAAGGAGGGGTGTTTGTGCTGTGACTGAGACCTAGTTGTCACATTTGGTATCAGAGGTGATACCCACCCATAAGTGCAGTGCACCATGGGTAGGCCCCATGGTGGGGACCATGTGTCTGCGGGACAACTGGTGGTACCTTGTCAGCTAGGACCCGATGTCCATGTTAAGGAGGGGTGTTTGTGCTGTCACTGAGACCTAGTTGTCACATTTTGTATCATAGGTGATACCCAGCCATAAGTGCAGTGTACTTCCTAGTTAGATGACCCATACAGGCACGTGGGTAGGCCCCATGGTGGGGACCACGTGTCTGCGGGGCAACTGGTGGTACCTGGCCAGCCAGGACCCAACGTCCATGTTAAAGAGGGGTGTTTGTGCTGTCACTGAGACCTAGTTGTCACATTTGGTATCAGAGGTGATACCCATCCATAAGTGCAGTGCACCATGGGTAGGCCCCATGGTGGGGACCACGTGTCTGCGGGACAACTAGTGGTACCTGGTCAGCCAGGACCCGACGACCATGTTAAGGAGCGGTGTTTGTGCTGTGACTGAGACCTAGTTGTCACATTTGGTATCAGAGGTGATACCCAGCCATAAGTGTAGTGCACCATGGGTAGGACCCATGGTGGGGACCACATGTCTGCGGGACAACTGGTGGTACCTGGTCAGCCAGGACCCGACGTCCATGCTAAGGAGGGGTGTTTGTGCTGTCACTGAGACCCAGTTGTCACATTTGGTATCAGAGGTGATACCCAGCCATAAGTGCAGTGCACTTCCTAGGTAGAGATTTAGGGGCCACAACGAGGATGTTGTGCTCTAGGGGGGGTGATTGTGACACCCCATAATTATAAAGTTAAATGACTAAATGATATTACTCATGTCAACAAGGTGCACCTTCCATTTCGGGAGCCTACCTGACTAGAACTCCATAATTAAGTGTGCTTGGCCTGAAGTAGTGATCAGGATGGGTGGGGACCACATGTCGGCGGGGCAACTAGTGGTACCTGGCTAGACAGGACCCGACGTCCATGTTAAGGAGGGGTGTTTGTGCTGTCACTCGGGCCCAGTTGTCACATTTGGTATCAAAGGTGATACCCAGCCTTAAGTTTAGTGCACTGCCTAGGTTGAAATGTAGGGTCCACAATGAGGATGTTGTTCTGTAAAGTGGGGGGGGGGGGGGGGTGAATGTAACACCCCAGAATTATAAAGTCAAATTAATAAATGATATTACTCATGTCAACAAGGTTCACCTTCCATTTTGGGAGCCTACCTGATTAGAACTCCATAATTAAGCATGATTGGCCTGGAGTAGTGATCAAGATGTGTGACCTTCTGGGAAGTTTCCCAGGGTGTGTGTGAGTGATGACAAAGTACACTGGAAAGGACAAGTGTTGGTCTGTGGGGATAGTCATTAGTTAGATGACCCATGCGGGTACGTCGGTAAGCCCCATGGTGGGAACCACATGTTTGCGGGGCAACTGGTGGTACCTGGCCAGCCAGGACCTAACGTCCATGTTAAGGAGAGGTGTTTGTGCTATCACTGAGACCTAGTTGTCACATTTGGTATCAGAGGTGATACCCAGCCATAAGTGCAATGCACTGCCTAGGTAGAGATGTAGGGGCCACAACGAGGACATTGTGCCCTAAAGGGGGGGGGGGTGAATATAACATACCCGAATTAGAAATTTAAATGACTAAATGATATTACTCATGTCAACAAGGTTCACCTTCCATTTTGGGAGCCTACCTGATTAGAACTCCATAATTAAGCATGCTTCTCCTGAAGTAGTGATTAGGATGGGTGGGGACCACGTGTCTGCGGGGCAACTGGTGGTACCTAGCCAGACAGGACCTGACGACCATATTAAGAAGGGGTGTTTGTGATGTCACTTGGGCCCAATTGTCACAATTGGTATCAAAGGTGATACCCAGCCTTAAGTTCAGTGCACTTCCTAGGTTGAGAAGTAGTGGCCGCAAGGAGGATGTGGTGCTCTATAGTGGGAGGGGGGGTGAATGTAACACCCCATAATTATAATGTTAAATGACTAAATGATATTACTCATGTAAACAAGGTGAACCTTCCATTTTGGGAGCCTACCTAATTAGAACTCCATAATTAAGCATGCTTGGCCTGGAGTTGTGATCAAGATGTGTGACCTTCTGGGAAGTTTCCCTGGGTGTGTGCGAGTGAGGAAAAAGTACACTGGAAAGGACATGTGTTGGCCTATGGGGATAGTCATTAGTCAGATGACCCGTGTGAGCATGTTGGTGGGCCCTAGTGTAAGGACCATGTGTCACATTTCGTATCAGAGGTGATACCCATCCTTAAGTGCAGTGCACTTCCTGGGTTGAGATGTAGGGGCCACAAAGAGGATGTTGTTCTCTGAAGGGTGGGTGAATGTAATACCCCAGAATTAGGTCCACAACGAGGATGTTGTGCTCTATAGGGGGCGGTGAATGTAACACCCCATAATTATAAAGTTAAATGACTAAATGATATTACTCATGTCAACAAGGTGCACCTTCCATTTTGGGAACCTACCTGATTAGAACTCCATAATTAAGCGTGTTTGGCCTAGTGTAGTGATCAAGATGGGTGACCTTCTGGGAAGTTTCCCAGGGTGTGTGCGAGTGATGAAAAAGTACACTAGAAAGGAAATGTGTTAGCCTGTGAGAATAGTCATTAGTCAGATGACCCATGCGAGCACGTGGGTGGGCCCCACGGTAGGGACCACGTGTCACATTTGGTATCAGAGGTGATACCTAGCCTTAAGTGTAGTGCACTGCCTAAGTTGAGATGTAGGGGCCACAATGATGATGTTGTGATCTAGGGGGGGGGGTGAATGTAACACCCAAGAATTATAAAGTTAAATGGCTAAATGATATTACTCATGTAAAAAAGGTGCACCTTCCATTTTGGGATCCTACCTGATTAGAACTCCATAATTAAGTGTGCTTGTACTGGAGTAGTGATCAGGATGGGTGACCTTCTAGGAAGTTTCCCAGGGCATGTGTGAGTGAGGACAAAGCACACTGGAAAGGACATGTGTTGGCCTGTGGAGATAGACATTAGTCATATGACCCATGCGGGCTTGTGGGTGGGCCCCAGGGTAGTGACCACGTGTCTGTGGGGCAACTAGTGTTACCTGGCCAGCTAGGACCCGACCTCCATGTTAAGGAGGGGTGTTTGTGTTGTCACTGGGGCCCAGTTGTCACATTTGGTATCAGAGGTGATACCCAGCCTTAAGTGCAGTGCACTACCTTGGTTGAGATGTATGGGCCATAATGAGGATGTTTTGCTCTAAAGGGAGGGTGAATGTAACACCCCAGAATTATAAAGTTAAATGACTAAATTATATTACTCATGTAAATAAGGTTAACCTTCAATTTTGGGAGCCTACCTGATTATAAATCCATAATTAAGCGTTCTTGGCCTGGAGTAGTGATCAGGATGGGTGACCTTCTCAGAAGTTTCCCAGGGTGTGTGCGAGTGAGGAAAAAGTACACAGGAAAGGACATGTGTTGGCCTGTGGGGATAGTAATTATTCCTATGACCCGTATGGGCTTGTGGGTGGGACCCAAGGTAGAGACCATGTGTCACATTTGGTATCAGAGGTGATACCCAACCTTAAGTGTAGTGCACTGCCTGGGTTGAGATGTAGGGGCCACAATGAGGATGTTGTGATCTAAAGGGGGGGGGGGGGTGAATGTAACACCCCATAATTATAAAGTTAAACGACTAAATGATATTACTCATGTCAACAAGGTGCACCTTCCATTTTGGGATCCTACTTGATTAGAACTCCATAATTAAGCATGCTTGACCTAAAGTAGAGATTCGGATGGGTGACCTTCTGGGATGTTTCCTAGGGTGCGTGCGAGTGAGGATAAAGCACACTGGAAAGGACATGTGTTGGCCTGTGGGGATAATCATTAGCCAGATGACCCATGCGGGCACATGGGTGGGCCCTAAGGTAGGGAGCACATGTCTGTGGGGCAACTAGTGGTACTTGGCGGGCCAGAACCCGACGACCATGTTAAGGTGGGGTGTTTGTGCTGTCACTGAGACCCATTTGTTACATTTGTATTTTTCACAGTCAATTTATTTGTGTGAACATACTTTTTATGATGGAATCATCTTTTCATTAGAGGCATTTATACAAAGTACAACATGCACAAGATGGAGTTTTTATGAATCAAAAGGCTTTAATGAATATCAAGAACAAATCTTTGTGAAAATTAGTAATGGTTGTCATCTCTTCTCAGTCAATAACACCTAACCCCGCTACAAGTAGAAAGGATATAACTAAAAATATTGAAGAATGAATTGGCTACTATATTGTACCAAGACACCAGATGTTTGTTGATCTACTCAATTTGGACTAGAGAGGATAGACACTTTCATAGTGGTTTCTATTATATAGCTTGGGGATACTATATGATACATAAATTCCATCATCAAATTTTTACTGACCTAAATACTGGTTTGGGGACTCGCTCAGATATGTGAAAAAAAAAATATCCACTAATGGCCATGTTCTAAGAGAATGTGATTCCATTATAGGATACATGGTGTGGAACATCCTCTGGATGGTGAATGATGAAGCACCACTCATTCAACCCTTGCCTCCACATTACTCAGCAATCTACCAAGCCAATATATCTGAAAGGTGGAAAGGCTAGAGTGTTTAGTAGTACCTATGTTAAGGACCAAACTTTATAGACGAGTGGGTATGGGCCTTTTGGGTCCAGGTGACCTGTTCTGAATTTGGATACCATCTCTGTATGGTTGGACTTTATAAGGAAATTCAGGTGTGACAATTCTATGTTTTCCACTACACCGACCTCATACTTTAAATCTTCAGTAGGTGGTCTATGGATACAAACAACTTCCAACCACACCATGAAGAGGTTATGATCGGATTGTAGAACCTTTATAATATCATAGGGATCCCGATTCTTGGATACATGTATGATGAGTTCTTTCTTACAGTGAATGTTTAGAATAATATTGAGAAGAACCCCACACTATCCAAGATATTGTTATAGGCAGTGAAGATGAATAAATGAATATAATTGAGCCTCCAACCTGATCTAACTTTTATCTCATGGATCAAAATCTTCTTTGTGTTGCCCAATCAATGAATGTTGGTTTTGGGCACAACAGAAGTGTTTAGTGGGAGATATAACCAATAAGGTTTTTTTAGATTCGATGTATCATTTGAAAATTTATATAAGACATAAACATCATGAACAATGAAAATTTTTCATCGAATATTGAAATAGAAGAACCTAGAACCTTGAGAGAGAATCTTTGCATGTTAAATTTATAATTAACTTAAATATTATTGGAAGAAATGATACTTCATCAAGATCTTCCTTAAAATTTGTTTTTGATCATCCAAAAACCCTTTTTTGGATTACTGTCATTTCACTGGTAGAATCGAAGTGTAGAATCCCCCTATCAGTGATCCACACATGCTCTTTTGATCTTTGATCCACACCGATAAAACATCAGGTGCTAACACAATGAATCTATAATCTTTTGTTGTTCGTTTTGATCTCTTCTAGTTCCTTTGGGATTAAAATCCCTATAGTTATTTTTGATCTTGAGAGGAATATAAAAGGAGGAATGGAGGGAGAAGTCTATTGTGTGCAACAATTATCAAATCTTGATTTTTCAAATAACCTTACACAATACACATAACCATCTATTTATAATGTTAGGGTTTAGGTTTAAATATTATTTAATTACGTACCAACCATTAAATAATATAATAAATCATTCCATAACTCATTCCATAATAATATTATTTTACATCTTGTGCCATCTAATGCAATGGTAAATATTATTTTATTAGCTTTCAAATTAAAATTTATCACCGGACACGATCTTGGTCTGCTCCAACTCTTCAGTGTTTATTGATTACCTGAATAAATATTTTATTTCATAAATAAATACTCTTTTCACAAACCAACAAATAAATATCTATTAAATATTCAATAAATATTTACAATCAATAAAAGATGAATAAAATTATTCTGTAGTCTTGAGAATTATATTTATTCCATTAATTAAATTCAAATATAATTTAATCAAAATCAATAGAAACACTTATTTTGTGTCCCTCTATGATTATTTCTCATTAGAATTTGGTGGGATTTCTTAAAATTCAAGATTTTTTTCTAGAAAAGAGTGAAGGAACCTAATATAAATAACTTAATGTCACAACATCGACAACCACATACAAATTCTCAATGTGTAATATAATCTCTTTGTCAGAATATCTCGTGAATCTGGCTGCACATATGTTTCATCAACTTATATTCTTAATACATCTTTCTTTGACTATCTGAAATAAATATATCATTACACCATGATCAAGGAATTTAATGTGACAGTTATATTCTAATAAAAGTGTTGAGATATCAACTTCCATAAATATGTAAGGGACAAATCCTTCCTTGACTTATCCATTAATAATATGTCATTTGTGACACACCCTACTTCCCTTGAACATATGACATCATAGTTTTGATTAGTAAATCTAAGTGTGTGAGTTATGAAATGCATTAATGATAATATTAAAGTCTTAAGACCATTACACATGCTCTTTGATAAGAATATATGATGGCGCATAAACATATGAAATTCTTACTGATGGGTATGTTCTCATAATCTTCCATCTTGTAGATTGTGAACTTCGTGATAAAAAGTATCACCCGATTATGAGTGATCACACCTGAAAGTCTATATACTATATGTCTTATCATAGTATGATATCCAACTGTAGAAATATAACTAAGAATATCATTATAACACTTCAAGGTTCTCATCATAACAGGGAACTACTATGACCTTATCAATGCGAAAAATGCCTTAGGAAATTATTACATCGAAGTCATGTAGAACAATAAAAAATATATAATAATATATTTTATCAATATTCAAATCCACAATTATACATATAATCAAAGTACAAAAAAAAATTTCTAGAAAACTAACTCCAATAAAGTATGGTGGGGCATCTAAAGAAATTCCCAACACGATGCTCCCAGGGATATTCAAAGACATATTGGTTCATTCTAGAGGAAGGATAACATATGGAATAGGGATTTAGTGTAAAGGATGGGTTGACCTCCAACCTCAGACCAACATGATTTCTCACAGCATTCCTAAGTGAATGGTTTCTTTTAGTCAGGTATTCTTACATGAGGGTGATTCCCAACACATCCATCATGGTTGCACAACTAGAATGTGGGAGACATTTCAGTATTTTAATCCCAATCCTAGCGAATCTATATAAGATTTTTTGGAATGTGAGTCAAGGGGAAGTGTCATTGTGTGTCTACGGTCCTTTCCAATTCTTGTATGGGTGGATTTCAGTGCACCTTGTAGGATAAAAGTTTCAAAAACCCCATCACCCCTCCAATCAAAAAATTCTAGCTAACCATCATCAACATTGTTGGTATGCGTCCTATGATGATAGATAGGGTTGGTCTGATTTCCATCATGGGATCTCATGTGAGATTATCCTTCACAAAATTTAAAGCTCTGGCTAGGATCATCACTAACAATTGAAATCTATCCCATGATGAGAGATCATATCTGATGGCCCTCAAGGGTGGATTACTTGTCGCACACATTTATAGTGAAGTGATTTGAAAGATAGATTCCCCAGGCCACTTCACACGCCAGTTTTTTTGGCCTCCAATGGGTCACCCCATGGGAATAAACTAGATTCCATCAGGAGCAACAACCAATGATCATTCGACGTCTCTATATTATTCTAACCCATGAGAATACTCAATCCCAAATCACATTGCAAGAAATAGGCACCACAACTTCATTTCTTTCAGAGTACACATAGAACTAGAAAATAGCATACTGAGGTGACATGCTAAGAGAGTCGGTGTTATGGGCATAGGATTCAGCATAGTTTGAGGGGTGGTAGAGTGAAGAAAAACAATATCAAGGAATTATTGAAACAAGAGGAAGAATACACCAACTGAAATTGTATTCATCGAAGAGGAATATATTAATCCTCCTACCCAACACCATGATGAGGCCTCGGGGGATGGGAGAGCCACTGAGGGAGGCCTGCGGCATGCACTCGACACTAGGATGAATCCATTAGTACAGTCACAATCATTCAATGGGTCACCCTTGGAAATTTCTTGTAGGTGCATAGTAAAGTCCCGAAATAAGTTGGATTTACCCAACCTTGGGCATCATGGGAAGTGGCACAAAGAACCCTTACCTGAAGAATGTTGTGGAGGATATTCAAGGGGTAAGACAATATTTCTAGGATCAAGTTCATGAAAGATTTGGTCGATAGTGCCTTTGGGCCCCAACATGAATAATAAAAGGCCTACATTGTTTTGGAACTACAAAATGATTGGCCCACTGGTGCAGCGATAATTAAAAGATAAATTAAAGTGAAAAAAGCAGAAAAAATGACACTAGATGCAATGTGGAAAACCCCAAAATTAAAGGGTAGAAAACCACAGGTAAATATATGGATCACTATGGGTAAAAATGGGTACACACTCCCTCACTATTACAAGGATAAAATACCTCATAAATCTATCTTGAATATGTGGGTAAACCACCTCACGAAATACCACACAAACTGATGAACTGCTAGTGATGAGATACTCAGTGAAGCTAAGTTTATTAGATGAAACTGGTGGGATAGATACCCATTTAGAGGTTGCCTCTCCCCCTACCTTCCTTTCTCCACTGGTGGTTTGGTGGGGGTTTGACTACCAACCAAATTTTCCAACCACACTTGCCTCAAACTACCCCATTTGACAAATTGGGGGGGGGGGGGCGAAACCTTTCTTAATAATAGAATGATGTCAACACATCTCTCACTTGGACATTTGATTGAGAAGAAATCGCATATCCACACATCCTTTATATGTGTCAAACCATGTTATTCATGTCTTTGTGAGGCCACTCAAGGATCTTCAACATCTGAACTCATCAGAGTCAATAGGATTCATTAGGAAATCTACGAGATTTTCATTAGTGTGAATTTTCTGCATGATCACACTTTCATCTTCCACCATATCTATGACAAAGTGATACTATACTCCAATGTGCTTCATCCTGAAATGGAAAGATGGATTCTTTGAAATATACAAGATGCTTCGAGTGCCACAAAATAATGGAATCTACTCCTATCTGTTCATGAGATCCTCTAATAACCTTCTTAATCAAATAGCCTCTTTACAAGCTTGTGTAGCTGCCATGTACTCCGAATAAGTCATGGATAAAGTCACAACTGACTATAACATTGAAATCCATCTCATAAATTCTGCAAAAGTAAACACATTACTAGTAGTGGATTTCATCTGGTCAGAATCACCTGCAAAATTTGAATCAACATAGCCTCTGATAGTGAAATTTGATCCTCGGCAATATAATGTAGAATGTGAGATCTCTTTGATGTATCTAAGGATCCTCTTCACTATACTTTAATGCTCCAGTCCTGGATTCACCGTGTACCGACTAACTACTCCCACTATATATGTAATGTCTGGTCCAATACAAACCATAATGAACATCAGACTCCCCACTACTGACGCATATGATACTCAAGACATTTTCATCATCTCTGTTTCACTACTAGGACTCATCATAGAGGATAAATTGAAATTAACAATAAGAGGAGTAGAGATTGGATTTAAGTATTTCATGTTAAATCATTTCAAGACTCTTCGTAAGTAATTCTTTCGTGATAGCCAAATATTCCCATTATTTCTGTCTTAATAAATCTGTATCCCAAGAATCTTTTTTTCTAGACCTAAGTCCTTTATATCAAACTCCCTATCCAAATATTCCTTCATCTCCTAGATCTTATCATTATTGGGGCCTAAAACAAACATGTCATCCACATACAATAGAAAAATGATGAAATCATGGCCATTCAAACACCTAAAATATGCATAAGAATCAGAATAAAGTCTCTTATGTCCAAGACTCAGGATATAAGAATCAAATCTCTTGTACCAACACCTCAACATCTTCTTGAAACCGTAAAAAGATTTGTTCAACCTACAAACCAAGTTCTATTTGAATTATTTTGTAAACCCTTTTGGTTGGATCATATAGATCTCTTCATCAAGATCACCATGGAGAAAAGTAGTCTTAACATATAACTCCTATAGATGCAATATGTATGTAGCACAGATCACGAGAACTATCCGAACAGTCATCAGTATAACAACAATAGAAAATATTTCATTAAAATAAATATTTTCCTTCTGAGCGTACCCTTTAACCACCAATCGTGCATGATATTTATCCACATGGTACTTTACATCTTGCATGGTCTTAAAGACCCATTTGTTTCTAATAGCCTTCCTTCAATGAGGTAATGGAACAAGTTCTCAAGTCTTGTTCTTATGAAGAGATTCAATTTCCTCCTGCATTGCCACCATCCAGGATGATACATCTGGAATCTGGGTCACCTCCAAAAAAGAAGATGACTCTCCATCCTCCATCAATAACCAGTACACAATATTTCTCTCATTGAAACAGTCTGAGTGCCATATTGGTTCTCTTTTCTCCCGATTTGACCGCGATGGTCAAGACACAGCCGATACTAGATCTTTACGCTCTCGTAATGCCTCAGAGGTAACAAGTTCTTCCTTGGATTTGTTCACTACTTCAACTATTGAAGTTTCTGTATTATTTTTCTCCAAGTCTTCATCAATTGTCATTTTCATCTTGTCTTCTGCAAAAATGACATCCCTACTGATGATAAGTTTGCGGGCAGTGGGATCTCACAGATGATATCCCTTCACACCATCAGCATACCCCAAGAAGATACATTTCCTAGATCTTGAATCCAACCTCTATCTTTCATGGTCATTAAACAATGCATATATAGGACTTACAAAGACTGTGTAACTGAGAATAGTCAGTGGGTTTACCAATCCACATCTCCATCAGTGTCTTTAGGTCAATCGTCATTAAAGGAGATCAGTTGATCACATAACATGATGTATTCACTGCTTTTTTCCAAAATGTTTTTGGAAATTCCTACAGTCTTTAGCATCATCCTTGTTCTACCCAACAAGGTTATGTTCATTCACTCTGCCACTTTATTTTTTCTAAGGAGTGTATTCTACGGTGAACTGTCTCTTGATTCATTCCTCTTGACAAAAAGTATCAAACTTCTCGCTTGTATATTATCCACAATTTTTGGTCCTCATACACTTTATCCTCTTTCTAGATTCAAGTTCCTTATGCGCATTAAATATTTTGAAGACTTCAAAAACATCTTTCTTCCACTTGATTTGATACACCCAACATCTCCTGGAATAATCATCAATGAAGGACACAAAGTACCTTGCTCCTCCCAAAGATATAACCGATTCTTTTCAAATGTTGGAATGGATCAATTCTAAGATCTCTTTACTTATTGTTGTTGACGTACCGAACTTTAACCTATGTTGCTTGCTCAAAAAAAATGCCCACAAAATGGTAAGGATGTCTTTGTAATCCCAGATAGAAACTTATGATATGC
Source organism: Viscum album (assembly GCA_963277665.1). Lineage (NCBI taxonomy): Eukaryota > Viridiplantae > Streptophyta > Magnoliopsida > Santalales > Viscaceae > Viscum > Viscum album. The sequence continues at coordinate 1,971,287,927 of OY728150.1, read as the reverse complement.
TAGAATCTTCAGGCATTGTTCTGACATATGACCTGGCTTCTGATGTCATAATGTCATCAATGCTTATGTCGAGGTAGTTGATGCGACAAATATCTCTGCCTCCTTATACGTTTCACCCATAAGCATGTACAAATTCTTAGAGATCTTCTCTTCCACCATTACCACATGTGCACCCTTCACAATTCTCATCACTCCATTCCTGGTGCGAGTCTTTCATCTGATGTCATCAAATCATCTCAAAGAAAATATGTTCTTCTTCAGGCCATTCACATGGCGTACTCCTTGGACGGTTCGAACAATATCATCATGCATCATCAGTTTAATGGTACCGACTCCAATGATCTTTAGGGTGCAATCGTTCTCCATGTAGACAAGTCCTTCTGGGATGGTTTCATATTGATCAAACCATTCTCGTCGAGACATAATGTGTCATGTTGCTCCCGAGTCAATTATCCTTCCATGGTTGAGATGTTTCTTACTTCCAGCAATCGTCACTGATTCACTTACTAGTATATCTTCACTTCCAGAAGTACTCGCCACATTTATGTCCATGTCATGATTCTAACTCTCATTGGAACCACGCTCCATAATCACATCTGCCGGTCTTTCATCAATTTCCAGTAGGCAATTATCCTTCTGTATCATTGTTTACATCTTCATTTCCCACAACGGAAAGTTATATCCGTTCAGTTTTTCGATCTCCAATTTCCCCATCATCTGGACACATCGTCAGTCCAGAACCACCACTATTTCACAATGGCATATTTAATGATTTCAATAATTTTTTTCTAATGTGACAGATCAACCAGAGTTGCAATCACAGGGCATATTCAAATTTACGAGAATTATTAATACCAAAAAGAATTGAACAAAATCGGGCCAGAACCTCTCTTTGATACCACTTGTTGGAACTACAAAATGATTGGTCCACTGGTGCAGCGATAATTATGAGATAAAATAAATTGAAAAATACGGAAAAATGCAACTAGATATAATGTGAAAAACCCTCAAAATGAAAGGGTAAAAAACCACGAGCGAATAGAAGGATCACTATGGGTAAATGTTGGTACAAACTTCCTCACTATTAAAAGGAGAAAAGCCATCATAAACCTCTCTTGAATATATGTGGAAACCACCTCACAAAATAGATAACAAACTGATGAACTGCTAGTGATGAGATACCCGGTGAAGCTGATGTTGATGAGATGAAACCGCTAGGAGAGAGCCCTATTCATAGGTCGTCTCTCCCCTTTCCTTCTTTTCTCCACTATTGGTTTGGTGGGGGTTTGGCCACCAACCAAAATTTCCAACCATGCCTACCACAACCCCCCCCCCCCTTGAAAAAATTGGGGGGGGGGGGCAGCATCATCCTTAATAAAAAAATGTTGTTGATACTCGATGAACTGGAGATGTTGATTCAAACTCATGGCCAAGAGGGCGTCACTACGGGAAAAATAAATTTTTGCGACAGGTTATTTGCGACGGGATTAATCCTCGTCGCAAATAACCCCTCCAGGAAGTTATTTGCGACGAGGAATTTTGCCCGTCACAAATAGTTTGGCGCGACTTGCGCGTCAAACCGCGCGAATAGTATTTGCGACGGGGCAATGTCTCTCGTCGCAAATAGTTTGGCGCGACTTGTGCGCCAAACCGCGCAAGGGTATTTGCGACGATACCCGTCGCAAATACCCAGCGGCTGTTAATAGATTTTTGCGACGAGATGTCGTCCCGTCACAAAAAGAGTGTCGGCATGAACTATTTGCGACGGGACCCGTCACAAATACCCTTTTAACCGCCGACAATAATTAATGCGGGGAAGGGTATTTGTGACGGGCCCCGTCGCAAATACCACTATTTGCGATGGGATACCCATCGCAAATAACCCTGTCGCAACTAATCTAAACTATATATACTCCCACACGTTTTTTTCCAGATCACTTAGATCTTCCTCTCCCACTCTCTTCATTTTTCAGTTTCAACGAAGAAATTTACTTTAGTTGAAATTTTTAGACGAGAGCAATTAGAAGGCGCCAATACCTTCAGAATATCAAAGTTTAAGGTATTTATATTTTGTTTTTTTTATATTTTTTTATTTTTTTATGTTAATTTTAATTGTTGTTTATTAGTTGTACTTAAATTAGATTTCAATTGATTTTTATTTATATTTATTTTTACTAAGAAATTGATATTGTTAGTGATAATTATAAATAATTAGACATGATTAGTAATAATTAGATATAATTAGTAATAATTAGATATAATTAGCAGTAATTAGATATAATTAGGAATAAATAGATATAATTAGCAATAAATAGATATAATTAGCAATAAATAGATATAATTAGCAATAAATAGATATAAATAGATATAATTAGATATAATTAGTAATAAATAGATATAATTAGTAATAATTAGATATAATTAGCAATAATTAGATATAATTAGTAATAAGTAGATATAATTAGTAATAATTAGATATAATTAGTAATAATTAGATATAATTAGTAATAAGTAGATATAATTAGTAATAAATAGATATAATTAGTAATAAATAGATATAATTAGTAATAAATAGATATAATTAGATGTAATTAGTAATAATTAGATATAATTAGTAATAATTAGATATAATTAGATATAATTAGTAATAAATAGATATAATTAGTAATAAATAGATATAAATAGTAATAAATAGATATAAATAGTAATAAATAGATATAAATTGTAATAAATAGATATAATTTGTAATAAATAGATATAATTTATAATAAATAGATATAATTTGTAATAAATAGATATAATTTGTAATAAATAGATATAATTAGGAATAAATAGACATAATTAGGAATAAATAGATATAATTATGAATAAATAGATATAATTAGCTATAATTAGTAATGATGAGGAATAATTAGATGTAATTGGCTATAATTAGTAATAATTTAGAATAATTAGATATAATTAGATATAATTTGAAATAATTAGTAATAATTAGTAATAATTAGTAATAATTTGTAGTAATTTGTAATAATTAGTAATAATTTGTAATAATTTGTAATAATTTGTAATAATTTGTAATAATTTGTAATAATTTGTAATAATTTGTAATAATTAGTAATAATTAGATATAATTAGTAATAATTATTAATAATTAGTAATAATTAGATATAAGTAGATATAATTCGATATAATTAGATATAATTAGATATAATTAGATATAATTAGTAATAATTAGTAATAATTAGTAATAATTAGATATAATTAGATATAATTAGTAATAATTAGTAATAATTAGAAATAATTAGTAATAATTAGTAATAATTAGTAATAATTAGTAATAATTAGTAATAATTATTAATAATTAGGTATAATTAGAAATAATTAGTAATAATTAGGTATAATTAGATATAATTAGGTATAATTAGTAATAATTAGGCATAATTAGTAATAATCAGTAATAATTTGGTATATTTAGGTATAATTAGTAATAATTAGGTATAATTAGTAATAATTAGTAATAATTAGTAATAATTAGTAACAATTAGTAATAATTAGTAATAATTAGATATAATTACATATAATTAGATATAATTAGTAATAATTAGTAATAATTAGTAACAATTAGATATAATTAGTAATAATTAGAAATAAATAGTTATAATTAGTAATAATTAGTAATAATTAGTAATAATTAGTAATAATTAGTAATAATTCGTAATAATTAGATATAATTAGATATAATTAGACATAATTAGTAATAATTAGTAATAGTTAGTAATAATTAGATATAATTAGTAATAATTAGTTATAATTAGTAATAATTAGATTTAATTAGTAATAATTAGATATAATTAGTAATAATTTGATATAATTAGTAATAATTAGTAATAATTAGTAATAATTAGTAATAATTAGTAATAATTAGTAATAAATAGTAATACATAGTAATAATTAGTAACAATTAGTAATAATTAGTAATAAAAAAATTATATTATCAATATTTACGAAAAAAATATTAATATTTTTAAAATAATAATAAATTTAGAAAATATTATAATTATCAATATTCGCAGCAGGCTTTGCTCTATTCTTAAGATGTTCAAATCTCAAAGGGTCTCCAATTGTCAGGTCATGCGCAATAAAAAGTTTGTGTCAGCCAAGTCCAATGTAAACTCTATAATGACATTACTGTGGTCAACCTATTGCAACACTACTTGTGAGGTGATCAACCATTCAAGTACAATTATTGAGTTTACATTGGACATGGATGACACAAACTTGTTACTACGCATGACATGACAATTGGCAACCCTTTGAGATTTGAACATGTTAAGAATAGAGCAAAGCCTGTTGCGAATATTGATAGTTTTAATATTTTATAATTTTTTTTATTTTAATAATATTAATATTGTTTTTTGGTAAATTTTGATAATATAATTTTTTTATTAGTAATAATTAGTAAACGAAATCTGCATGGATAATGAAGGGAAAATTTGTAATCATCTCCACAACGATGATTATTAAATTTACTTTCATTATTCGAGAAGTTTTCATTTTGCTAAGTATTGCTAAGTATTGCTAAATTAGTAATAAATAGTAATAATTAGTAATAATTAGTAATAAATTGTAATAAGTAGTAATAAATTGTAATAATTAGTAATAATTAGTAAGAATTAGTAATAATTAGTAACAATTAGTAATAATTTGCAATAATTAGTAATAATTTGTAATAATTATCAATAATTAGAAATAATTAGAAAAAATTTGAAATATTTAGCACTAATTAGTGTGAGAAAGATGCAATTAAATGAGCCGTCAGACAAAAGAGTATCCGTTAATCCACTGGAAATTGTGTCACCCATAATTAATGGTAATTATTAATTAGTTGTAATTATTTATCTTATTTTTTCAGATAGTATTTTTATAATTTCAAATTATTCAAAAACAGTGATGATTTTTTATTTTATGTAGAAAAATATGGAAAAGGAAGTCAACATCAGTCATTATTAGATGATTGTTCTTGGATAAATCAGCGCAGAAATCCAAATGGTTCTGGTTTAAATCCTGTATATATTGAGGGTGTTGAAGCTTTCTTAGCATTTGCATCATCAAAATCAGAATATGTTTCAGAAGGCATAATTAAATGCCCTTGTAAAAACTGTACTCTGAGAACATTTGACACATTTGAAAAGGTTGGGGGACATCTTTTGCGGTTTGGTTTTCAACCAGATTATGTTTTTTGGTATCAACATGGTGAATGCAGTTACAGAGAAGATCCTAATAACTTGATTCCGGATCCATCACGGTTTCAAAATTTAGTACATGATGTTGAAGGTCCATCTGTGCAACAAACTGAAACTCACGATGATAGTGATTTAACTCCTGAGTTGGCACTATCCGAATATTATGACTTGTTGAGGTCTGCTGAGGATGCATTATATGCTGGTTGTAAGATAAGAAAATTAGAAGCGGTTGCAAAATTTATAGCTATTAAGTCATATAATGAAATGTCAAACAACTATTTTGATCATATATTTTCATTGGTTAAAACACTATTACTTGAAGAAAATGTGTTGCCTACAAATTACTATGAGAGAAAGAGGATTATTCGTAACCTGGGCCTTAGTTATCAGAAGATTCATGCATTTCCAAATGATTTCATCTTATATTCTGGAAAAAATGAATCATTGGATAGTTGTTCCACATGTGGACAATCAAGGTATAAAGAAGCTCAACCAGGGAAGTCTAAATCGATTCCAGTAAAAAAATTGAGATATTTCCTCCTTACACCCAGGTTGCAGTGTTTATTTATGTCTCAAAACACAGTGTCAATGATGTCAAGGCACAAAACCAAGATTTCTAGTGATAAAAGCTTGAACCATCCTTATGATGGTGATTCATGAAATAATTTTGACCGTATGCATCTGTCTTTTTCTATAGAAGCCTGAAACGTGCGATTGGGTCTTTCTACTAATGGTTTCTATCCGTTTGGTTCTTATGGTAGTCAGTATTAATGTTGGCCTGTTTTTATAACTCTGTACAATTTGCCTCCATGGATGTTGATGAAGGAGCCTTATATATTTTTGACTCTATTAATCCTAGGACATCCGAAAAAGAATATTGATGTTTATTTGAAACCATTGATTGATGAGTTGCATGAATTGTGGAGTGATGGTGTTAATACATATGATGTTGTTGCGAAACAAAATTTCATATTAAAAGCTGCATTGATGTGGACTATTAGTGAATTTCTATCATATGGCATGTTATCTTGTTGGAGTACAAATGGTGAGAAATCATGTCCTTACTGTATGAAATAAAACAGATCCTTTATGCTCGTCAATGGAAAAAAACCTTGCTATATTGATTGTCACCGTAGATTTCTTCCAACCGATCATCCTTTTCGGAGGAACAAATCTCATTTCAGAAAAGGTACAATTGAAAGGGATGAACCTCCAAAGATGATATTAGGTACAGAGTTAAAATCAGTTTTATTTTCATTACCCCCCATCACATTTGGACCAACAGTAAACCAACAGAAAATTCATGGCTTTGGGAAAGAACATAATTGGATAAAATGGAGCATTTTTTGGGATCTTCCGTATTGGTCTGATTTTTGGTCCGCCACATGTTGGATGTTATGCATATTGAGAAGAACTATTTTGATAATTTATTTCATACAGTTTTGGATACACCAGGTAAGACCAAAGATACTGTAAAGGCATGATTAGATCTTGCCCAAATTTGCAGGCGACCAGAACTTGAACTGTTTGAAAATGTCAGATCACAGAGGTTAATGAATCCAAAATAAGATTATACACTGTCCAAAGAGAGTCTCTTATTATTTTGTTAGTGAATTATAGATTTGAGACTTCCAGATGGCTATGATTCCTATTTGGCTAGATATGTTAAGAATGGTTATATTTCTGGATTAAAAGGTCATGATTGTCATGTTAAAATGGAAAGACTTATGCCGATTAGATTCAGAGGTTTTTTGAATTCTATGATTTGGGATTCGATAATAGACATATCATATTTTTTTTCGAGATATTTGTGTAGTGAAAACAGACAACGATGCGCTAAGAAAACTGGAAGAAGATGTTGTTGTAATTATATGTAAAATGGAAAAAGCTTTCCGTCGGCTTTCTTTGACTCAATAAAACATATGATATTAAATTTTCTACATGAAGCTAAATGTGGAGGTCCAGTACAGTTTCGATGGATGTACCCATTCGAGAGATGCATGCAGAAATTGAAGAAAAAAGTACGTAACAAAGCATCAGTTGAAGGCTAAATTGCTAAAGCTTATTTGCAAGAGGAAATTGTTTTTTTCTACTCTAATTATTTTGAATCTCAATATCCCTCAAAACAAAATCGTATGGGACAAAACGAGGGGAATTATAATGATGAAATGGACAATAAATTAACAGTTTTTAATCAGCCAAATCATGGTTTCGGTGGAGTTCATGAACTATGGATTTCAGATGATGAACATCACAGAGCTCATACATACATTCTGCCCAACTGTGAAGAAATGACATCATTTGTCTTGTGAGTGCTTATATAACTTATTATATAATATATGTTACAATATTTAAACTTATTTTATTTTTAGGTTATATGATAATCATATCGAGAAACAACTTCCACAAATTACAGCAGCTTCTCTTGAAGAACGCAGACAAATTTTTTTTCTCAATGGTTTAAAAACTGGAAACATAAATTATTGATGGTTTAATATCAATTCCATTTATTATTTATTATATTGATAATTGTTTTACATATTTTCAGGTGTCTCAATATGATGATAAAATTGATAAGCGACAGTGTATATTGAGTAACCCACCATCAAAAATGGTTAAATCTTATAATGCATATGTGGTGAATGGTTTTTGATTTCATACACATGCATATGGGGAATCGAAAAAAAATGAACAGTGGAGTTTTCCTGAGAGGATCACATCACAGAGAAACTGAAGTTGACTTTTATGGCATTTTGGATGAAATTATTGAGCTGTATTATCTAGGAAAAAATTACATAACAATGTTTAAATGTTGGTGGTTGGATACTGAGAGAGTATTGGGGGTTCATCCGACTCATGGAATCATAGATATTAAATATAAAAGTCTTCTTGTAGTAAATGAACCATTTTTACTTGCTCAATAGGAACAACAAATTTATTATGCAAAGTACTGTGCTACTTCAAGAGACTTGAGCGATTGGTGGAGCATAATAAAAATGAAATCTAGGGAAAATCAGTTTACTCAAAATGAATTTGGTTTCGCTGAAGTGGAAGAAATTGAAATTTTTCAAGAGACTACACAAAATCCATCTGATTCATAAAGATATGTGAATATCGATGATGACACCCCAGAATTAAGGATCTATGGTGATGAATATGTTAAAGATGTTACAAATGAATTTGAAATGACAAGAGATGCTGAAACTGAAACTCATGTGGATATTGATGATGCTGAGGAGGAAGATAAAGACATTGACATTGACAGCTATGGAGAAGAGGATGCAGATGAACATTGACACAGTTAAATGCTGGTTATAATCATAACTAATATATATCTATATATAATAGTTATTTTCAAATATCTGCTAACAAAAATCATTTTGTGTTTCAGATGGACTCTGATCTATTGTGTGATTTAGAGGAGGCTGAGCTACCTTTGGATGATGGGGATGTGGGATCATCTGACCCTCAGCCTACTGGTGGTTCAGAAGGTACGTGGAGGGGGCGCAGTCTTGCGTGACTGATGATTCCTGACCCTATCCCCGAGCGATGTCCACATCTTGGCTTCGATACACGCACATGGAGGTATGGTAACCTATATATTTTTGTTAGATTTCATTAATTTGTTTATATAGATACTAATTGTTTTATTATTTATTCCTTTTTCATAGTTTTGAGCATGTAGATATTGGACAGGGAAGCGCTATCTTGCGCAATTATTTTTCTCATCCATGGATCACATGGGAACAGATTCACGTTGATGTGTGGCGTAGCATGTTCCATCATTGGATGCTATGCAAATAAATAATAATTATTTTGAAATTTATTTTATTAACAACTTGATATTATAAATTATTTGTAGGGTTTATGGTATCCTATCGATGATAGCATGCATGATGCTATCCACGCGGCATGTAAACTTTCTATGCGTGACTGTTTCCATTAGTTTTTGCACAATTTGAGAAGGGCAGCCATTAAGAAAGCAGGAGTGACAGAATTTGATGAGTCATGTAGAGCTCACCGACCAGAGTAAATTTCATCTCACGTTTGGGATGGATTATCTTTACACTGGTTGGGTGGTGGATTTCAGAGGAGATCTTCAGTGGGACGACAGAACCACGGGAGACAGGAGGTGACACATCAAGTTGGTAGCCGTACATTCAGTTCGCATAGAGAGAATCTGGTAAGTATATTTTTAAATATTTTATATAACATTATATATAAATAGTTTATTTTATATTTCTATAGGCATTCGAGCAGCCCGATATTACGAAGTTAGACGTTTATCGGAGGATGTACAGTGATCCAACCACTGGAGAGATTAGAGGTGATCGCCAACGTCAGATTGTGGTTAGTATTATTTTTTTAGTTTGAAAATTAACTTCATATAATATTTTCACAATTTTAATTTTAAATTGGAACTAAAAGAGTCATATGAGGCTGCGACCTCTCAGACACAGGCTGAGGGTCAGGACGAGACGACTGAGCATACCAGTGCTCACCATTTTGATGAGGCGACATGGATGCAGGCTACTCAGTATGGATTTGGGAAGGGAAGAGTAATTGGTATCGACTCTCATTTGACTCTTTATACTTATTATGATACTGCTACGATGTCAGCGTCCAGCTTGAGAGGAGGTCATGGAGAGGCATCATCTTCTAGCTCACAGTATCAGGAGCAGTTGCGATCTCTGGTTGAGCTTATAGAGACTTTGCAGAAGCAACAATAAGAGATGTGTCGGTGACAGCAGTAGTAGGAGAAACATTATGAGGAGCAGATGCGTCGATAGCAGCAATAGTAACAGCAACAACATAAGGAGGAGACACATCGATGGCAGCAGCAACATCATGAGCAGATGGAGTACATGCGCCGTCTAACTTGTAGTTTAGGGATGAAGTTTCTTCCACCAGCTCCTTCAGCTCCTCTACTTCCTCCAGAAGACGACCCCCAGTGATTTTTTTTATGTTACAAACATTTGAATTTAGCATTGTAATATGAATTATTTACATTTTCTGTCTTTTATATCGTTGATAATATTACATAATTTAATTTTTAATTTTTTTTAATTTTTTTATTTTTTTTGTGAATATTGAGAATTTTAATATTTAATATTTTTTTATTATTTTAATAATAATAATATTATTTTATTAAATATATTTTTTAGTATTGTATTTTTTACTTTTTGTTTATTTACTAATAATAATAAAAATATTTTATGATTTTATGATTTTTTTTGTGAATATTGAGAATTTTAACATTTTTTATTTTTTTAATAATAGTAATATTATTTTTTCATTAATCGTAATTTTATTAAATTTATTTTTTTAAAATTAATTTATTATTTGCGAAGAGACCTTTTGCGAAGGGACCCCTCGTAAATAGTTTAACTATATATTTTTAAAAAACATATTTGTGACGAGACTACTTGCCCGTTGCAAATACTTTGTTGCGACGGGACCGTTGCATAACGTTATATATACATATATATATATTTGTGACGGGATGAGGGCCCGTCGTAAAAACTATTTGCGTTGAGCCCGTCGCGAAAAATTTTATGTATATATAATACGTATAATCAGAGACTTTTTTGCGACGACGATATTTTCTGTCGCAAATAATGGTATTTACGACAACATTTTCTACAACGGGCTATTTGCAACGGGATCCCGTCACAAATACCATGAATTCCAGTAGTGCGTCTTCACCAATCTGGTGTGGACTATACTCAATGAGAAACCCGATGAAGGCCTAAGTGATGTCCAGATGGACAAGATTGTGGAGTGGGGAAATGCGTCTGCACCTCTAATTCCCCTCAATACACTCTGTTGAGTAGTAATGAAGTAAATGAGTTCTTGGATAATTAAGTGTGATATTTTCATGAAAATGAGTTCTTGGATAATTAAGTGTTGACATTTTTATGTCGAAAATTATAGATGGCTTGCCCCATTGAGCTACGCTAAATCCATTTATCATCCGAGTAAGAGAAACAAAAGAACAACTAGCAGCCACAAGAAATTAAGGATGTTTCCGTGTTGTTTTGCATGATTCTGAGATTTCATTTGTCAATGTAAACCTGAAAATTAAATATTCAATTCATGCTTAAATAAAGGTCGCATGTGTCCGTGTCATCTCTTTGTCACAAGATGAGATGTTAAGTTGTAGGGACAATGCTGAATTATCCAAAAAAGAAATAAATAATGAATAGAAACTTGTACACTTCATTACCGTTCAAGCTCCCCTTGAATCACTTAGCCCAACATGTAATTTTATAAAAATTTAACTACAAATAGAATCAAAGCACAAGAAAAATTCTAACAATAATAAAATAGAAGAGAATAAAAGGGAAAATTATAATTAGAAGGAACAATCGTTGAAAGAAACACAAAATAACAGTCCCTTCATGAGGGATTTTATTCATTAAAAAGATAAATCATAGCATTCCAGAGAGTTCACCGAATGCAATAGGAGAGAGAATTTTTACAATGATGATACATGGTGGTATTCAAAGATAGGGGAGAAAAAATTGGTTCTTCTCTGTGGAATGGCTGGACAATTTCATTATAAGATTCCTCATAACTTCCTCTTCCTTTGTTTGGATAACCGGTGCCTAAGGTTGTTGGAGTAGGACAATCACCATCATGGGCTTCAATTACATGTATTGGGCTGCCAAGTAATGGGATGCTGTTGGCTTGAGTTTGGGTGATGTCCTTTTATTTAACATTTTATCAGGCAGTTGATGGCAGCCACTAGTGTCTTGCATTTGAAATCCATGGGCAGGAGATGAGAACCTCAAAGGACATCAAGCAGTGAACTCCATAATACAAACTGATTCTTAAAGCAGTAACCTCGAGCCCACAACAGTCTTCATCTAGTTTTTGCGGTGATTCCTCTTCTCTAGAAAGCTAAATTGAGCCACCCAAGTTGTAATGGTCAACAAATATGGCTGCAAACCACTTGAACCATGGACCAGTACTGTAACACCCCGAGATTTTATGAAAAATATTCTTTTAATTACATTATTGTCTTCTGTTGTATTCTACAGTTAACTGTAGAATACAACACAAAAGATTAATGAAATTACAAGAATATTTTTCATAAAATATCGGGGTGTTACATTCTACCCCCCTTAAAATGAATTTCTCCCTTGAAATTCATCGGGGTTATAAATGGTTTACTACTCGAAAGTTTGTTTAATAGAAACCCACATCGTAAAAAGGAATACCAAAATATGGATTTAAAAACTAAAGTATGAAATGTAACAGTTACCCAAATTAACTCATCACTGGGTTTCCACGTAGGAGAACATAGGTTAAAATATGGATATGGAAGAAAAATCTAACCATCATGTTCTGATGGAGAGTGGTAGAGAACATGGCTATGGAAAAGCCAGCAATCACAAATCTATAAATTTGTGATGATCTAAGGTACCATCTAATTCATCAGATATAAGAGCACTAGGACAACATTTTTGGTTTTCAAGATCATTTCCCTAAAGTTGAGGAAATTGGAATTAGAAGAAATACTTTCATGATTTTGGTATAGTCTCACCGTTTGTCATTCTTTGGACAATTTCCACTTCATCTCTTAAAGAAATGAAGTTCAATTTGTCATTCGTGATATGTTAGCAGATCATGTGATAGAATGATGGGTCATTCCATCTGTCTCAAACAAAAGGTTAGAAAAGTTATCAAAAAATACATAAGTCCATCTATAGTGAGATTAATCATATATGGTTCCTAAAATGGACTTATACTTCATATATCATACTGCTTAATATAATAAAACCAGTTTCTACTAAACAGGGACTTCCTGTAGGCCAGTGGTAGGCGATAAAGGCCAGTCGCACTTCGGTTATGGGTTCGATTCTCACAGCCTTGTCTGACACGATGGGTTGTCGCCCATCCTGCAGGTTGTCCTTTTTATATTACTATAACATCCCATCAACAATATCAAAAAAGTTTTATCCTTAAACAATACTAACTTATATCCAACATAATCCATTCCAATCTTTAGGCTTATCTAAAATACTTCGGTCCAAGATCATAGTATAGAGAAAATGATCACGTGAATGCCATCATTTATCCCTCATATATCTTGTTCGTCACATTCCAGTCATGTGAATACCATAATCATGTAATCTCTTTAAAAATGAATACCCATTGAATCTGAGTGAAAACATGAGTTCTGTCAAAAGATAACTCTTTCCACATACCAAAATCCTCAAAATTCATTATACTTAGTCCTTATATCAATCATGAGCTCATGAATACAATCAAACATCTCATTATCTTCTTTCCCCTTCATTATGCGCATATCATCTACTTTCCAAAAATATTTCAATCACTTTTTTTCCTGGTTACCAGTATCATATAATTATTGAAAACCAATACGTAGATATTCCAAAATTCCACAATACCATAAATTAGATTCCATGATACTATTTTGAAATCCCATTACATAAACACTTAATCATTCCACCACATCATTGTCATATTCAACATCGCCAATAGTGATCGCATGTGACTTCCCTTTGTCCTTTTCCTTAAGCGGTTTCTCATGTCGATCATCACTAACCCTTGGATTAGGTCACTTAATAGCATAATGTCCCATCTCCTTGCACTTGAAACATTGAAGTGTAGTAGGTTCATTCTGTGTATCCCTTCCTTTGTTTGCATCATTAGACATCTTCTTCCCATCATTGTGACATTCAAATGCCCGATGACCTTCCTTTCCACATTTAAAACATTTACTTGTTCCTTTAAGACAATCTCCACCATGCTTCTTTCCACACTTTGAGCATAAGGAAACATTCATCTTCTTTTCACCATTATTCTGAGATTTCTCCTTGAACTCCATCTTTCATTTCTTGTCAAAACCATGAGATGGATATGTAACACCAACTTCCATTTCTACCTAGATAGCACAACGCACAATTTCTTCATAGCTACTGAAGTCTCTTATAGCTAATGCCCTTCGAAGACTTGGTTTTAAGCCACTGAAAAATCGATCAACTTTACTTTCAGGTTGGATGATAATGCCAGATGCATACCTTGCAAGTGTTGTAAAATTCGCTTCGTATATAACAACAGATTTATCATCCTTCTGCTTCAGCTCAAGAAATTCCTTTTCCATCTTTGTTCGAAGAATACGAGGGAAGTACTTACTGAAAAACAAGTTCCTGAACTCGTTCCATTCCATGGACTCAATTTCATCTCTTGGCCTCGTATTCTTGATAAGATTCCACCATTGATCAGCTTCACCTTCCAAATGATATACTGCTAAGATGACTTTATTATGTTCAGAACATTGAAGAACTGAAAATATCTTTTCAGTGGTACTGGTCCATTTTTCAGCAACAAGTGGATCAGAAGACCCACTGAAAGAAGGTGGACGTTTCCTCATGAAGGACTCAATAGAATATTGTTCCCTTCTCTACTCATTTGGAAGTCCAGAATGATTCATAGCTTGTGTAAGTATAGCAATAAGATTTTGCACTCCATATCCCATAACATTTGTTTGTTCAGGAGGACAATCATTACATTTTCCATTACAGTGATTAACACGGTTCCTTCGGGTTCCAGCCATCGTCTAAAACCCAAAAAGAATAGTGTGAGGGGAAAAATCATGCTAGGGAAAACAACATAATAAAGGGGGAGTACCCTTAATATCTGACATCTTAGGTTAAATTCTAAGATCTTTACCGTAGTTCTAGGACTATATCCTATACGTATACTTATCCTTAGGGACATCCCTAGACATACCTTAGAAATATCTCTAGGGATCTCACTAACGTTTTCGCATCCTAGTTTCCAAAGGTTGACTAAACCTTTCCTCTGATACCAACTGTAGAATACAACACAAGACATTAATTAAATTAAAAGAATATTTTTCATAAAATCTCGGGGTGTTACAAGTACCAAACAGTGGTTGCAGCTCCTCTGAAATATTTTTACAAGCACCTTCTACTCCCTCAATCTTTAGATCCCCTTGCAACTCAAATCTCTCAAAAATCCGACCTGTATAAAGAAAGAAACATGCCAACATAGAATTTCAATATCTTACTAGAACCTTTTCTACAACATCTTTTTCAATCTCGAACGACTATATCAGCTCATCCTTCAGTGATAATAACTCCAAACAGCCCTGATTTTATCATAGCTTTGGTCACCACTTGTCATCTAGGAATCCTCCTCATTTAACTTGATTGATCTAAATAATACTCTTCATTGATCACAGATCGTCTAAATCGTGGTCTCCTTCAGTGAACCCCCTCCTTCAAATAAGAACCTAGCACACTCTAAATCCTCATCCATGAAATCAACTTGGAGCTCCACAACCCTTGAACTAATCCGGAACAACTCCATTCTTCCAAGCTTGGTCAAACAAATATCAGCCTACTCTCCATTTCCCACCTAAAATGGAAGATTAATTCCCGCATCGTCAACATAGAGCTCGGTAACCCTTGAACTGATTCAGCGCATCTCCATTCTTCCAGCCTCGATCGAATAAATCTCGGCCTACTCTCCATTTCCCACCTGAAATGGAGGATTAATTCCAACATTTTCAACTTGGAGCTCGGAAACCCTTGAACTCATTCGGCGCACCTCCATTCTTCCAGGCTCGGTCGAACGAATCTCGGCCTACTCTATATTTCCCCCATGAAATGGAGGATTATTTCCCGCATCGGATGGTGACGTGTGCACAAAAACCAAGGGGTGGATCTCCTTCTTTGGAGCTTTATATTTTTTTTAAATGGAAATACATTTAATTATTAGGATACCCAATGCCACATCCAATCATGAGGGTCATGTCTCGCACCAACAATAACATCAAAGTCGTCATTTATCTAGTTTGTCCTTATCGAAAAGATGGGATTTGCTCCGACAAAGCGGGGGATGGTGTGTGTCAGTCTTGAAAACAATGGTTGGGAGTTGGGGTCACTCTCCTGATGAGTTCATGGGAGGAAGAAACTAGTGAAGCTCACATCATATGATGAGCTACACGACTGAAATATTCCCACCTTGGAGGAGGCAGGGGTTCCACACGGGAAAACCGCTATGTTGAGACACTCAGACCGTGACAAGTGGTATCAAAGGGAACGTGCCTCGTGTTTTTGCAGAATGTTTCTGTTTGGACCTTGGTGGTGGGAGCGGAGTCCCAGGGTGTCATGCAGAGATGAAACGACATAGAAGGTCATGCTCGAGAAATGTCAGAGGCAGAGATTCCATTATGAAGGGTGAGTCTCGTGGAGGTGGTTTTCGACCCTGAGAGAGAGGGTGGACCACAATGGTTTACGACCTAGAGAGTGGGTGGACCATTGACGTCATCGACAAGGAAGAATCGTCCCCTGAGGTCATGCTTGGTAGCCGGTTAGCTGGAAGCAGACCATTTTGCAGAGACACAGAAGACCATGATCCTTCATGCCCGAGGGCGTACATGGAATGGTGGTGGGAGAATGTCACAACCCAAACATGGGGGTCCTATCCAACACCAGAAAGAACATCAAAGCTGCAGTTCATCTGGTTTTTACCTTTCGAATAAATGAGAGTCACCCCGACAAAGTAAAGGATGGTGTGTGTCAGTCTCGACACCACTGGTTGGGAGTTGGACCACTCTCTTAATGAGTCCACGGTAGGATGAAACTAGTGAACCTCACATATGAAGAGCTGGACGGCTGAACACCGCCCGCCTTGGAGGGGGATGGGGTGCCGCACGGGCGAACCACTATGCTGAGACGCTCATCCTGTGACAAGTGGTATCAGAGGGAATGTGCCTCGTGGTGTTGTGGACGGCTTCCGGTTGGGACCTTGGTGGTAGGAGTGGAGTCCCGAGGTGTCATGCAAAGGTGACACGACCAATAAGGTCTCATTCAAGAGATGTAAAAGGCATAGATGCCACTATAAAGGGTGGGTTTTGTGGAGGTGGTTTTCGACCATGAAAGGGAGGGTGGACCACAGTGGTTTGTGACCTAGAGATTGGGTGGACCATTGATGCCAACGTCATAGAAGCATCCCCAGAGGCTATGCTTAGTAGCTGGTTAGTTGGAAGCATACCATTTCGCGGAGACACAAATAACCGCGATCCTGCATGCACAAGGGCATGCATAGAATGGTGGTGGAAGAATGTCATGACCCAATCATGGGGGCCATGTCTCACACCAGTAAGAACATCAAAGATACAGTTCATTTGGTTTGTCCCTATCGAAGAGATGAGAGTCGCCCCAACAAAGTGGAGGATGGTGCGTGTCAGTCTTGACATCAATGGTTGGGAGTTCAGGCCACTCTCCTGATGAGTCCATGGCAGAACAAAATCAGTGAACCTAACATCATATGAAGAGCTATACGTCTGAACCTCGCCCGCCTTGGAGGGTGTTGGGGCGCCGCATGGGAAAACCGTTGTTCTGAGACGCTTATCCCATGATAAGTGGTATCAAAGAGGATGTGCCTCGTGGTGTTGAAAAATGTTGTCGGTCGGACCTTGGTGGTGGGAGCAGAGTCCCAAGGTGTCATGCAGAGGTGACATGACAAAGAAGGTCGTGCTCGAGAGATATCAGAGGAAGAAACACCATTATGAAGGGTGAGTCTTGTGGAGGTGGTTTTTGACCATGAGAGAGAGGGTGGACCACAGTGGTTTGTGACACAGAGAGTGGGTGAACCATTTATGACATCGAAAAGGAAGGAGCATCCCCTAAGACCTTGCTTGATAGTCCGTTAGTTGGAAGTATACCATTTCATGGACGCACAGAAGTTCGTGATCCTGCATGCACAAGGGATTGCATGGAATGGTGGTGGGAGAATGTCATGAACCAATCATGAGGGTCATGTCCCACACCAGCAAGAACATCAAAGTTGTTGTTCATCTGGTTTGAGCCTATCAAAAAGATGGGAGTCACCCCGACAAAGTGGAGGATGGTGCATGTCAGTCTTGACACCACTGGTTGAGAGTTGGGGTCACTCTCCTGATGAGTCCATGGAAGGATAAAACCAGTGAACCTCACATATGAAGAGCTGGATGGCTGAACTCCGCCCACCTTGGAGGGGGATGGGATGTCGTACGTGCAAACCACTGTGCTAAGATGCTCAACCCGTGACACCAAGCTCAAGTTTCCATCCCAACTCCAAATTCATTTCTCTGCATAGTGGTTTGGCTTCTAAAGGATGCAGTGGAGGCTAAGGTGGCGACCTTCCTTGGAGCAGGGATAGTAATGTGCCTCTGGAAGGTGCCTTAAGTTCTATTCTGAGTAACCTGAACATGAATGACTTCAACCTTATCGGTTGTTGGCTGAAATTCCTTACGATGATGGTGATGCCAGTTAGTGGGAGTCCACCTTGATGACTCCTAGGAAACCACTAATAATGAATCATCCTGGAACTCCCCCACCTGCTCAGAAGCGAGGAATGTTGTGTCACCATGCTCCAAGGACATACTTATGAATTGGTTAGCAATGGTGATAGGATATGTTTTCCCCCTATGAGATCTCTACTGTTGGGTTCACCTACATGGCATATGGCCTTAGGGATTTCTCACACTATCTATTAGTTCAGGATGGTGCCTTCAAACTTTTAAGGGCGGTCAAGGGAATTGATCACCTATAAATGAATCACCTCCATCAGGGAAAAGGGGTATGGTTTCTTGGGAGATGATATAAAAACAACAGTCACAACTAGAGTATATGTATTTTTAATCTCCATGTGATGGAGTCAGAAGGCACCATCAACATTGATGACATTACTCATACTCTCAAGACTATTCAAAGCGACAATGACACTTTTCCAAACATGTCCAACAATAGAGATTCTGGATGAGTAGCATAGGGAATCCAAATGGTGGTGGTGAACAACATCACTCATTTGCTCGCTATTGAAGGGGAAGGGTTTCACATTGGGTTTTCCACTATGGTTTTCAATGGTTTTCTATAAGGGTGAGGCCATGGCGCAAATTGGTCTTGTTCCAACTTTTTAAATTTGGGTGACCTCACACCATCGAGGTGATGGTAATGGATCCTTTTATTAGAATAGATGATGGGGGTCATCTCATCCCACAAGGTATCTTATTTCCTAGTCTTAGAATCCCTCATAGATTTAAGACAGGTTCATGAATCCATTCCTGATGTAATCCTTGAGGACAATAGCTAATTACATCCCTCATTGCCTTAACAGGGTGAAGACATCCAGTAAAAGTGGTGACAGAGCTACACACACTGGATGCCAGTATTTTATCTTCATGTCAGAGCATGAAGGAAAACTATGGGCATCACACATGTTCACCAGTTTTAAACGGTCAATCTGAAGGTGTAACAGTTCATCGAAGGTTTCCTCGATCGACAGAAGGACAACTTTGAATCTTAGAGGGTGGTGTAACCAGTTTACTGAGAGAATACCTATATACATACTATCATGAACCAACCTGAATCAACCATGAACCAGTCACCTGAGTCGGACCGCAATATGGCCTGAAGGGCATTCCCAATCCCCATAGGCTGACAACTAGTATTGGGCATCAAAACTAAATTGGTGGGAATGATTTGAACCATAAATAAAATACAAATAAATAAATAAATAAAAACTAAAAAATTAAAATAAAAACTGGCAGCAAAAAGAAAATAAAACTACAGGTACCTATATGTGACCCTGTGAGTCACCACCGAGCTCAAACCGACATCTCACTATGATGACCGAATCTGAGCAAGAATCATCACCAAAACTAAAAATAAGGATAAAACTATAGGCTTGAGTATTAAAACATAGTAGGAATTCCCAAACAATATATTCCCATATGTATTTCCTTTAAACAAAGAAAAATTAATTTCCGGTTTGGACTACAATATATATAAGTATGATTTTCCACTCATTTTACTCAAAAAAAATACAACTCATTTCCCTTATTCATTTCCAAAACCAAGTTCACCCTATTAGTGTGCCGTTAACATTTTTCGAAAGGGAAGTGATGCTTTCGTTTTTGACAGCATGAAATATTATAAAACACTTTGACATTGAAACATTTTTCATTATCTTTTAGAAACCAACACATAATTTCTAAGTAAAAAACTAAACATGAAAGAACCACAATATTCATATAATAAGGTAAATGAAAATATAAATACAAGTATCACATTTATTACAATAATCAACCAAGAGATTATATACATAGGTAAACCCAAAAGATCATGAATAATCCAGAACATACAAATACATGAGACTCCATCCCCAGTAGCATGCCACACATGATGAAATCAAAATTCCCAAATTCCCGACCATCCTAACTTAGGAAAAACCGAGGAGCCCAAACCTAGAGTAATAAAGCCAGATATAACCACCTACTATGGGACACTAGTCAGTACATAAACTACTAGTGCAACAAACGTTCTCAGATAATTCTATCAATATTCCAGGTTCCCATGTCTCATGTATATTATGGGGGTGAGACAACCAATGTCAACCGAGTATCCAATCACAAATATATATTAATAATAGTGCACAATAGGCCTCACCCTAAGTCTCCCAAAGACCTAATCTCGTGCCTTAGAATAAATAAAACATAAAGAGTTCCAACTGAGGAACCCCGATAATGGATCCCAAGGATTCCATAGTGAGGAAACCCATTCATTATTCAAGACAAGGAATGAGAAACAGCCAACAAAGGTTTTTATAATAAATTTTTTTCGTCATTTTCACAAAGTGGCCAAATGAGACCATAAACATTTCTCCCAGAAACAACATTTATCAAACATGCAATCCATATTTAAAAGAGGTTTCAAGCACACCACAACTATATTGACACATTTCCATCACATTTTCAACCCAATACCATCTCCTATGAAAATGCCAACCGGGCCACAATTCATCATCACATGAAAAACAGATTTCAAACTCCAAATGCACACTTCTTTTAACTTAAAACCATTTGGGACTCTTTCAAGAAATCCCAAATCATCATTCCACATGATTCATATTTATTAACAGTGTTAAACCACACGCCACAATAAAAACCCAAAATCCACTTAGACACTCATTTAAGAAACCGAAGTCACCATTTTAAATATAAAACCAATTTATAACGGACTAAGGGGAATTTCATTGAGAAATTGATGTGAAAAATGCAATCAAACCATTTACTATAATATATTACAAGAAATAAACCACTCCAATTCAAGATAGACAATTTTTCTTAGAATTATATATAAATAATTAATATAAAAACTAGGTGTGAAATGCATTAAAGAAATGATTATTAAATTTATAGTTCAATTAATAGAGATCCTACCTCAGGGTGGAAACAAACCAAACATTCATTCCTTGGCACTTTCTAACTAAGAGCTCCGACTCCCCCACTGAGCATATGCATCTTCACATACATATAAAGACACCTATCCCCTATTAACACACCTATTGAAACCAAGTTTGTTCATGGATGATAATAGAGTATGGTTTGTGTTGGTTGTCAATCTACACATGGATGACTAGGGAGTTTTCAAGGAATGTGGTCATATGTTTGAGGTTGAAAACAATATTGAAAGTGGCATAGTTTCCCAACATTTGCCAAATTTTTGGGCCTCAAAATAGAGAATCAATTCATAGGAATGTATGGCATGAAGAACGGAGAAGAAATTCAGAAAATGGAGAGAATCATGTATTTTGGGACATGGACCACGTACCATGTCTGTAAACGGTTCATAGACCGCGTACGAAATAGTGAGAACGGTACGCAGAGCGGTTCATGAAATCAAAATTAGTTCACAGAAAAAGTATGCAGACATAGGCGTGTGGTATGAAAAAGGATAGAGGTTCATGAGTTAGCTACAGTTCATGGGATATGAGTGGTGCACGATGAAGGCTATACCAAAATCAAAGATTCTGTAAGTCTTGGATTAGTCGATTTTTCAGATCCATTTTTTCCTATATGAAGAGTAGTAATCCCATTTTTTAAGGTTTAGGATTAGAGTTTAAAAATTCAGGAAGAGATCTGATGAATTCTGAAGTGGTTCGCATAAGAGAAGATGATACATGGAGAGAACTATTTGTGTAAGGAAAAAAATCCGCGAAAGAGAGTGTGGTTCGTAGAGGAAGCTCTCACAGTATGCGGTGAACTAGGGCGGTATGAAGAGCTCCTGTGGTACATGGAATAGGATTGGACAAAGGTAGAATGAAAAGGCAGTTCATGAAGACGGTTCATGGAGGAAGTTTGCGGAGGTGGAACATAGAGGAGGTTCATAGAGGGGACATCCATGAACCATACCCGCTACTTGGTGTGCGGAGGAGGTAAGGTGGTACGCAGTACACCCAAGGAAGCTTGAAAAGAGACCAAATAAGTTTGCAAGATTAACTTACACAACCTATCAGTGTGCGGGAAAGTAAATTACTTATGTGGGTGAAAAAAAGACTTCAAAAGAGAATCCATTTATTGTTCAGGATGCATGATTTAATGATAAACCATTGAAGTGACCTTCCAGTTGATAAAATGAGTGAAGATTCTTCCAATGTAGTGAGCAAGGGGGAGTCAACAGAAGAATTTGAGGGACGCAATGTGCTATCCCTAAAACCTTGTAAAGGAAGTACGCCTGTCATAGAGTGACTATGCTAAACTCTTATAATACATAAATTGTGAAGATTAGTGGTTTTTGGTGCGACTGGCACACTGTCGGCATATTCTTCTTGGATGTAGCCCTTAGTGGTGAACCGAGTAAAATGTTTGTTTCATTGATTTTCATGTGACTGTTTTTTTCAGCAATTCCTCTTCAGATAGGTTTAACAGGTGCCTATTAACATGTGAACAAGATCTATCAGTTTAAAAGAAAACGTTTACACCGTAATTCACCCCTCCCCTCTCAGAGTGTTCTGGGGTCCTTTAAGTGGTATCAAAGGGTAAAGGTTGTCGGTGTTAAATTTTCCCTTCTTTTATAACATGGAGAATATAGTTAATGTCAAGGGAGTTCCTTTTTTTGATGGAAGTAACTTTCAAATAAGGAAGAACAAGATGATATATCATCTAAGATTTCTTGGAATGGATTTACTTTTTTCCATTGCAAAAGGAATGATGATCGATGATCCAACCAGAGTATCTAAGACTGATATAGATAAAAAAATGTTGGATGTTGATGCTAAAGCACAAAATTCCCTAACTACAGCTCTTTTTGATCAAATATATCTAAAGGTGATGAACTGTGAATCAAGAAAGTCTATGTGGGAGAAACTCGAGAAGATTTATGAATGTGGCAGCAAAGTGAAGGAGGAAAAACTCCAAGTTTTATACAACATTTTTAAGGATATGATGATGCACCCTAATGAAAATTCAGATTCTTTCTTCAATAAAATTACTAAAGTTGTAGGAGAAATTAAATGGATTAGAGAAGAGATCAAATACATTGATATTGTAAAGAAAATATTGATAAGACTTCTGCCCCTTTATAATGAAAATGTTTCAGCTCTTGAAGAAAGGGATCTTTCCAAATTTTCTCTGGATGATCTGCAGAGCAACCTAGTGGAATATGAGATGAGAGTCAAACCAAAAGATGCAAAGACTCGTGTATCAGTGAAATGGAATTCAAAGACACTTAAAAATTGAATATTTCAGAAGATAGTGTTAATGAAGATGATGAGGAAAAAGAAATTCTTTCTTTCATTTCCAAGAACCTCAAGAAGGGAATAGGGAAATTTGAAGGAAAGTTACCTCTGACTTGTTTTTTCTATGGAAGAGTTTGGCACATTGCGTCTCGTTTCCCAAGAAAGTTCAATGATGAAGAAAGTGAAGATGGAGAGATTCAAAAGATTCAAAAAAGTTTTTTCAAAAAGAGAGACTTCAAATATGGAAAGAAATTTCAACGAAAGAGTTTTTTCTCTGAAGACGATGACAATGAAATCTTTGAGGAAGTGGAAGCAGAATTCAAATATGGGATCCTGGATTCCATGATGGCTACAATTGAAAAATCATAATCATCAAAAGATATGGTCAGTGATAATCAGTTGACCACATATTCCAACCCCAAGTTTCAAATTAAGGATGTTTTTGGTAAGATTAATAATCAATGTAAGAGATGCAACGAGTGGAAAGGAATTGTGGAAGATTCATCAGAATATATTGATCATATTGAAGTAAAAATTGAATGAATGGAAGAATTTTTGAAAGTGCCACTACTGGAAAACAAGGCTATCCCAACAATTGGTATATGTTATAACAATGATTTTCCAAAATATTGGGTGATAAGGCATAGGGATAGCCTTATACCAATGGTTACAAGGAAACTGTAGGCTTAGACCAGTAAAAAATCCAATTTCCCTATGGTTTTGGGAAACCATTGCAGTAAAGAATTACCAACGGTTTGTAACTCTTGGTAAGTGAAACTCTATAACCTGTACCAATGGTTTACAAACCATTTGTATATAGGTTTACTGATGGTTTTTGTATAACCGTTGGTATATATTATATGTAGAACTCATATACCAATGGTTTGTGAACCGTTGGTACAGTATTTGACCAACGATTTAGCTAAAACCGTTGGTATAGAAGAATTTATTCAAATTTATACCGACTGTTTAAAAACTATTGGTATATAGTACTCTAGGATTACACAGAATTACACAACATCCTTCCCTCTTGCCTACCCTATACAAAATTACATAGTAAGCCTACCCTGTACCGAAATACACAGCAACCAACATCCCCTATTGCCTCCCCTCTACAATATATAGAATTTAAAACCATAAGATACAAAGAAGACAGTATACAATGATTATAAAACACCTGAAAATACAAAATTCAAAAAAAAAACACTCATGCCCGCAATAAAATGTAAATAATTCAAAAAAACACTCATGGAGAAAATTGGTGTATTTGGAATGAAGCACTCATGTTTTGACAACCTAGTATTTAATCATTACAATGTTGTCTATGTCAAAATAGATAACATATGTTGTGGTATGAGGTACCATTGAAAGGATAACCCAAGTTGTTTTTGGATGATATTTTGGGGTTTCAAAATATAATCTTGTGTAAGGGAACAAGATCCACCTAGATGGTGGTCATAACCTATGCCTATGTTTCTAGATATTTATATAGATGCCAAAAATGGTTTGTTCAATGTAGTGGATTCAATTTTGAGTCATCAAGCTCTGTGCAGTGCTTGGTTCCCTAGATAACAATAAGTTGAATGGAAGATCATGTTTAATCATTATCCTTGATGATGGGATATTGAAGATAGAGTACAATGATGTATGTTCTTCAATTTGAAAATTAAGGATACTCAAATGGTTTATAGAGTCGACCTAGTTGCATGTAAAAATATTATCTTGAGGGAAGGGTTGTGGTCTTTTATAAAACTAATAATTGAATGATTTTGGTGACTATAGAATATTGATGTATAGTAGACCTAAGAATGTATGGTTCCACATTTGACGTATGATTTTGATTCAGGGGGTGGGGGGCTATCCAGGGGGTGGGGGCTATCCAGGGGGTGGGTGTGTGTGTGTGTGGGGGGGGGGGGGTCTATAGGGGGGGCTATCCAGGGGGGACTATCCAGGGGGTGGGGGCTGTCCAGGGGGTGGGGGTGTTCATGGGGGGATGTATGGGGCGGGGGATGTCCAAGGGGGGGTGTTGTTCATGGGAGGTGGGGGGTGGGTGCCCAGGGTGTGGGGGTGTCCAGGGGTGGGGGTGTGCAGGGGGTGGGGGTTGTTTGGGGGTGTGGGGTGGGGGTGTGGGGGGGGGAGGCTGTCTAGGGGTGGGTGGTGTGCATGGGAGGTGGAGGGGGTGGGGTGTCCATGGGGTGGGGGTGTCCAGGGGTGGGGGTGTGTAGGGGGTGGGGGCTGTTTGGGGGTGTGGGGTGGGGGTGTGGGGGGGGGATGTCTAGGGGTGGGTGGTGTGCATGGGGTGAGGGGTCTATAGGGGGGATGTCTAGGGGGTGGGGGTGTGCTGGGGGGTGGGGTGTAAAGGGGGTGGGGGTCTACAAGGGGGGTTGTCCATGTAGAGACCCGAATCTTGACGTACATGGACATTACATTACATTTGCGGAATACTTAGTACATAACAAAAACACACACGCAAGGATCGTAATAGTTTAGTGTCTTTGGAAACTCGGAACGTAATCTTCTAATCCTGGTGAAAGATCTTCAACATCTCCCATAAAGATCTTCTTTTTTTTATACCTAAAACCTTTCTTTATATCCTGGGAAAAAGAAAACATAAAAGGGTGAGCTCAAATGCTCATTAAGGGTAAACAAAAGAAATATCAATCACATAATTTTCATAAGAACATAACATTTTTTGGAAATCTTAACCTGCAAAAGAGAGCATAATTTCATAACATGGGATAAATCATAGTAGTGAAATGAAATCATAACATAAAACATTACTCATTGTGGCATACACACATAATCATAGAGAATCATTTCTTGTTAGTCAAGACTCATTGCCAAGACTATCTTAGTGGACAAAGTCCCTTTCTGAATCGAGTAATTCTCGTTTCAGTCCTGTTTCACTGAACCGGTATAACCTACCATTCCAGCCATGTCTATCTCATGAGATATAAAATCTTTACCCAATGCATTGGAGGGAGATATAGGTCCCACCCATCTCTTAATGAATCCTTTCTTATGTGTGCCACAAAATCATAAATCATACATCATTGCATAACCCATGTAATAAAAATGGGATTCTTAAACAACATGACATCATAAAACCATTCATATAAGATAAAAGAATTTATAAACATAATTCCATCACAACATAGTCAAATCAATGTAAAAATATGGATATAAACTGAACCCTTTATTATCTTAGATGGAAAATAATTTTGATAAAACACTTGAAATGAATTCTTGAGGAAAATATCCTTTCTTCTTCAAAATCAATTTCTTTTCACAAAACATCATACAATTTTAAAAGAAAGAGATTTTATTAAAAATAGTCATGAAATATTTTGGAGGAAGGTTCATGAAAATAAGTCTTTATAAAACTGTAAAAAATCCGTTCGTGCCGTATAAGTTAAAAAAAACATTCTTCTCGTACTTTTGTCGGAAAAGTCAAAAAGTACCTCGTACGAAAAACGAAAAAAGATTCCTTTCATATCCTTTACTAAAAAATCATAGAAGGGTAAAATTGGATTTAAACAATTGTAGGTGGATGGAAATAATATTACATATTGAGGGAACATGGATGTGGATGATAAAATACACCCCAGTAAATACTTACGAATAAACAATCTCGGATAAAAATGAGATTGTGATATTTCCCTTACCTTAGGTCCGACTTGCTTTGTAAGTGTCCAAACCTCCTGTATAATGATTTAAATCATGTTATTGACTTATTACAGAATCATATTCATTGTTATGATATCATATATGGTTCGCTTATGACATTATATTACCCGTTCTTTTGTAAATTCCATGTTAAAGAAGCGTTTTGGGTAAAATCGTTTCATTTATCGTAGGTGTTTTGACTTGTTGTTCATGACATCATTATTACTTATATCATGATTTACTTACTTCCAGAATATAAAATATGATTTATATATCATATATATTTAGTATATATATATATATAATAGGTAGATAAATAAAATGAAAAACACCGTTCATGGAGACGGTAGTCCGTACGTACGCATGAACGCTGTTTTCCTTTCCTTATTGTCTTGAAATGGAAGTAAGTAGATGACATACATATGTATATATATACATAAATCCAGTAGCTTTATAATGTCATATATTTCATTATTATTTCTTATATATACTTTATAATCATTCTTAAATGGTTAACATGGAGAATGAATCTCATCGCGTCGTGGAGACGGTAGTCCGTACGTACGCACGAGCGATGATATCATTTCTATAAATATTGAATTGAATTGGAGTGGATTATACAATATATCAGAATCAATATGATGTTGTAATAACTATGTATAGTTATTCTTTACACCATTATACCCATCCATGTAAGGTGGTGGTGGAAAATAGATTACACCACGGCGTGGAGACGGTATTCCGTACGTACGCACGCGCGGTGATTTCTTTTTCCGTAGGATGGATAGATGGTGAAATAGGGTTGTTTCATACTTATAATAACATATCAGTATATGAGTGATACTGATGTTATTACTTCATAATGAAACAACCTAAGAAGAAGAAGTGGAAGAAGAAATAAAGATGAAAGAATTGGTAACGGTAATTACCTCTTCTTTGAAGCACCTTTTGGAGACCTCCTCTTAGGGAACTAAAATTGGTCTTTGAGGAAGACCAGAACCTCTAGGATGTTTCTAGGGAAGTGGAGAAGAGATTTTGGCAGAGGTTGGCCGAGCTTGAGTGCTCAAATTGGTGTGAGGAGGAGGGGGAGGAGGTGTCCTTTTATAGGGGAGGAGAGGGGCACCTTAGGAATTCTTAAAAATATTAATTTATAATAAATCTAAACCCACTTAAAAACCTCAAAAAATGACTCATATTCGAAGATTAGATGAGATAGGGTTGTAATATCATCAACCAATCAAATTTAGACATGTTTGGATATTATTTTAAACCTTATCAATTAGATTTAACTCTAAGTTAAATAATTTAACTTTTACCGTGTCTTTTTGTTTTCTTTCACTATATGGTTAATACACTTACTATAACATGCCAAAAGAACCCCAAATTGTTTATTATTAATATATATATCCTTATCTAAGTCATTTGGCCGAACCTTAGATTTTTAGGAATAAAATAACAATTAGTAATATAATATTTGATTTAAAAACTATTTTGTGTCAATTTTGACACTATTTGATATATGATTTTTGTGAAAGTCATAACAGAATTAAATGTTCGAACCAAGTTGATTAAATCAACATTAATATATCATAGTAACCTAGAAAATTAGTGGAATTCATAAAAAATCTCAAATTACATTTATTTTGGTGCTTATAACATCAATTATGTCAATATTTCATTAAAAAGATAATTATTGCATCATCGTTGTGTCATAAATAAATTAAATTATTTAAAGTCTAAAAATTAAAAATAAAATATCATTATGTAGGAAATATTTTTAGCTTCCTAATGAATATTTATAGTCGAATTTATCTTATGTATAACCCCATATTAAAAATGTTTTAGTAAATAAACTTTGATTTTAACTCTTTTAACTCTTCTTTGAATTAAATCATAATAAATGTCCTAATCTAATCCAAGTGGGCCTAAATGGTCATATTATATTCATAAGGTTGTGTTTGGTCGAAATACACTTGTCCAATAGAATTAGGACATGTGTTAGGGTAATAATAATATCATATTTACCCTTAGTTACCCTATTTACTATTAACCGTGGTAAAAAAAGTAAAAAGTTACTATTCACCAAAAAATTATTTTCATCTCATTGAACCACATTTTAGTCCTTCATATTAACCGTGTCTCTCGGATTTTCGAAATTCCATTCACAGAAGCGGTAAAATTAAGTTTTATGCAAAATTCAGTTTTTAACCTACCACTTAGTAGTTTCACTATTCATCAAAAATTGATGTTTTTCAGAACAATGCCAAAATTTCATCCCAAACTATATTTCATATTCCGAATTCAAAAATGAAGTCTATTTTACCAAATTCATAACATAAAAGTTGCATTAATTAATTTTATAATTAAATCCCGCTGTTAAAACAAATAGCGTGTTTTTAAGAAACAATACCTATCAAAAGATTGACACTTGTTTATGTCTAGTTTAAATGTGAAATTACATCCAATGACCAAAATTGTATTAAATTGTAAAAATATATTCTAAATATACTTTAAAACCACTCAAATTAATGATTTATCACTATTAATTATTTCGATTAAAAAAAAGTTGTTTTTAATTATAATTTAGTAATTTTCACTATTCATCAGAATATGAAAATTATCCGAAAAGTACCAAAATTTCACCTTAGGCTAAATTCGATACTCCGAATCCAAAAATGAAGTCCATTTTGAGAGTTAAAATTTCTAAAATTTAAAAAGTGGTTATTACTATTCATAACGGCTAGTTTTAATAATATTTTAATAGCATATCATTGTTTCGTGAAACTCAGGATTACGTACCACACACGCTATCGAGGAAGGTTGCGATTGCGTGTAATGCAAGGCAAGTCAAGGATGCGTATTGTGCAAGCTCCTTTTGGTGTAGCGTATAACACAAGACATTAGTAAAATAAAAAAGAATATTTTTCATAAAATCTCGGGCTGTTACATTCTACCCCCCTTAAAATGAATTTCGCCCTCGAAATTCGTCGGGGTTATAAATGGTTTACTATTCGAAAGTTTCTTTAATAGAAACCCACATCGTAAAAGGGAATACCAAAACTTGGCTTTAAAAACTAAAGTATGAAATGTAACGATTACCCAAATAAACTAATCACTGGGTTTCCACATAGGTGAAAATATGGATATGGAAGAGAAATCTAACCATCATGTTCTGATGGAGAGTGGTAGAGAACATGGCTATGGAAAAGCCAGTAATCACAAATCCATAAATTTGTGACGATCTAAGGTACCATCTGATTCATCAGGTATAAGAGAACTAGGACAACATTTTTGGTTTTCAAGATCATTTCCCTAAAGTTAAAGAATTTGACTTAGAATAAATACTTACTTTATTTTGGTACAATCTCACTGTTGTTCGTGCCTTTAACAATTTCCACTTCATCTCTTAAATAAATGATGTCGAATTTGTTATTCGTGAAGTGTTAGCAGATCATGTGATAGAATGACGGTTCATTCCATCTGTTTCAAACAAAAGGTTAGCAAAATTATATACATAAGTCGATCTATAGTGAGATTAATCACATATGGTTTCTAAAATGGACTTATACTTCATATATCATACTGCTTAATATAATAAAACTAGTTTCTACTAAACAGGGACTTCCTTTAGGTCAGTGGTAGGCGATAAAGGTCAGTCGCACTTCGGTTGTGGGTTCGATTCCTACAGCCTTGTCCGAAGCGATGGGCTGTCGCCCGTCCTGCAGGTTGTCCTTTTTCTAAAACTACGTTACTATAACATCCCATCAATAATATCGAAAATCTTCTATCCTTAAACAATACTACCTTATGTCCAACATAATCCAGTCTAATCTTTAGGATTATACATAATACTGCAGTCCACTCTCATAATATAGTGACAACGATTACCAGAGATTTAATACTGTCGTTGATCCCCACATATCATAAGATATGTCTTGCTGGTAACATTCCAAACACTCAAAGTCCTTATTCGTGTATTCTCTTGAATACCTTAGTGAAAACATGAGTGCAGTTAAAAGTTAACACTTTCCACATACCAAAATCCTCAAAATTCTATATACTCAAACCAAGATATCACTTAGTCCTTATATCAATCATGAGCTCATGAATACTATCAAACATTTAATTTTCTCCTTATCCCTTCATTATGCGCATATCATCTACATTCCAAAAATATCTGAATAACCTTTCATGGATACTGGTAACATTAATCATACACTTTCAAAACACAAGGAAAGACAACAGTGTAACAATCCATAGATGTCTCTTTATTCCAAAATTACACATGATAAACATGTAATCATTCCACTACATTCTCAAACCATTGACCGAGCTTCAAAAATTCTTTCATCTCACATATCATTTGTAGTCTCTTCATCATCATCCACATAAATACTACCCATATGACCATACTGATTCTCTTCATGAGTCTTTCCCTTAGGGCATTTGTTTGCATAATGCCCATACATTCCACATTTAAAACACTTAACCATTTTTGATGTCGTAGCAATACCATTATCCTCATCCATGGTGTTAACCGACCCTTTTCCTTTGCACTTACTTGCTTTGTGTCCTTTTCCACACCCAAAGCATCTTCCAGTTCCCTTGAAACATTCTCCTTGATGCCTCTTCCCACATGATTTACATAGGGGAAATTGAACATTCTTTCCTCTATGATCATCATGGAACTCCATCTTTCTCTTATTAGTCGAGTCAGGAAACTTACCAAATTTTACTTTATTGATCATGTTGTGAGATTTCTGATTCGGCATAATAATGATGTTTGGGCATCCAAATCCCATTTCATTTGGTTGCTCATGAAGAATATCATTCCATTGTCCATCATATCCTCCATTATCGTGAATCATCTTGTTTCCAGCCATATTCTAAAACCCAAAAAAGAATAGTGTGAGAGGCAAAAATCATAATAAAGGGGGAGTAACTTAAATATCTAACATCTTTGGTTTAATCTAATATCGTTACCATAGTTCTAGGACTATATCATATACGTATACTTATCCTTAGGGGCATCCCTAGACATACCTTAGAAATATCTCTAGGGATCTCACTAATGTTTTCGCGTCCTAGTTTTCAAAGGTTGACTAAACCTTTCCTCTGATACCAACTGTAGAGACCCGAATCTTGACGTACATGGACATTACATTACATTTGCGGAATACTTAGTACATAACAAAAACACACACGCAAGGATCGTAATAGTTTAGTGTCTTTGGAAACTCGGAACGTAATCTTCTAATCCTGGTGAAAGATCTTCAACATATCCCATAAAGATCTTCTTTTTTTTTATACCTAAAACCTTTCTTTATATCCTGGGAAAAAGAAAACATAAAAGGGTGAGCTCAAATGCTCAGTAAGGGTAAACAAAAGAAATATCAATCACATAATTTTCATAAGAACATAACATTTTTTGGAAATCTTAACCTGCAAAAGAGAGCATAATTTCATAACATGGGATAAATCATAGTAGTGAAATGAAATCATAACATAAAACATTACTCATTGTGGCATACACACATAATCATAGAGAATCATTTCTTGTTAGTCAAGACTCATTGCCAAGACTATCTTAGTGGACAAAGTCCCTTTCTGAATCGAGTAATTCTCGTTTCAGTCCTGTTTCACTGAACCGGTATAACCTACCATTCCAGCCATGTCTATCTCATGAGATATAAAATCTTTACCCAATGCATTGGAGGGAGATATAGGTCCCACCCATCTCTTAATGAATCCTTTCTTATGTGTGCCACAAAATCATAAATCATACATCATTGCATAACCCATGTAATAAAAATGGGATTCTTAAACAACATGACATCATAAAACCATTCATATAAGATAAAGGAATTTATAAACATAATTCCATCACAACATAGTCAAATCAATGTAAAAATATGGATAGAAACTGAACCCTTTATTATCTTAGATGGAAAATAATTTTGATAAAACACTTGAAATGAATTCTTGAGGAAAATATCCTTTCTTCTTCAAAATCAATTTCTTTTCACAAAACATCATACAATTTTAAAAGAAAGATATTTTATTAAAAATAGTCATGAAATATTTTGGAGGAAGGTTCATGAAAATAAGGCTTTATAAAACCGTAAAAAATCTGTTCGTGCCGTATAAGTTAAAAAAACATTCTTCTCGTACTTTTGTCGGAAAAGTCAAAAAGTACCTCGTACGAAAAACGAAAAAAGATTCCTTTCATATCCTTTACTAAAAAATCATAGAAGGGTAAAATTGGATTTAAACAATTGTAGGTGGATGGAAATAATATTACATATTGAGGGAACATGGATGTGGATGATAAAATACACCCCAGTAAATACTTACGAATAAACAATCTCGGATAAAAATGAGATTGTGATATTTCCCTTACCTTAGGTCCGACTTGCTTTGTAAGTGTCCAAACCTCCTGTATAATGATTTAAATCATGTTATTGACTTATTACAGAATCATATTCATTGTTATGATATCATATATGGTTCGGGTATGACATTATATTACCCGTTCTTTTGTAAATTCCATGTTAAAGAAGCGTTTTGGGTAAAATCGTTTCATTTATCGTAGGTGTTTTGACTTGTTGTTCATGACATCATTATTACTTATATCATGATTTACTTACTTCCAGAATATAAAATATGATTTATATATCATATATATTTAGTATATATATATATATATAATAGGTATATAAATAAAATGAAAAACACCGTTCATGGAGACGGTAGTCCGTACGTACGCATGAACGCTGTTTTCCTTTCCTTATTGTCTTGAAATGGAAGTAAGTAGATGAAATACATATGTATATATATACATAAATCCAGTAGCTTTATAATGTCATATATTTCATTATTATTTCTTATATATACTTTATAATCATTCTTAAATGGTTAACATGGAGAATGAATCTCATCGCGTCGTGGAGACGGTAGTCCGTACGTACGCACGAGCGATGATATCATTTCTATAAATATTGAATTGAATTGGAGTGGATTATACAATATATCAGAATCAATATGATGTTGTAATAACTATGTATAGTTATTCTTTACACCATTATACCCATCCATGTAAGGTGGTGGTGGAAAATAGATTACACCACGGCGTGGAGACGGTATTCCGTACGTACGCACGCGCGGTGATTTCTTTTTTCGTAGGATGGATAGATGGTGAAATAGGGTTGTTTCATACTTATAATAACATATCAGTATATGAGTGATACTGATGTTATTACTTCATAATGAAACAACCTAAGAAGAAGAAGTGGAAGAAGAAATAAAGATGAAAGAATTGGTAACGGTAATTACCTCTTCTTTGAAGCACCTTTTGGAGACCTCCTCTTAGGGAACTAAAATTGGTCTTTGAGGAAGACCAGAACCTCTAGGATGTTTCTAGGGAAGTGGAGAAGAGATTTTGGCAGAGGTTGGCCGAGCTTGAGTGCTCAAATTGGTGTGAGGAGGAGGGGGAGGAGGTGTCCTTTTATAGGGGAGGAGAGGGGCACCTTAGGAATTCTTAAAAATATTAATTTATAATAAATCTAACCCCACTTAAAAACCTCCAAAAATGACTCATATTCGAAGATTAGATGCGATAGGGTTGTAATCTCATCAACCAATCAAATTTAGACATGTTTGGATATTATTTTAAACCTTATCAATTAGATTTAACTCTAAGTTAAATAATTTAACTTTTACCCTGTCTTTTTGTTTTCTTTCACTATATGGTTAATACACTTACTATAACATGCCAAAAGAACCCCAAATTGTTTATTATTAATATATATATCCTTATCTAAGTCATTTGGCCGAACCTTAGATTTATAGGAATAAAATAACAATTAGTAATATAATATTTGATTTAAAAACTATTTTGTGTCAATTTTGACACTATTTGATATATGATTTTTGGGAAAGTCATAACAGAATTAAATGTTCGAACCAAGTTGATTAAATCAACATTAATATATCATAGTAACCTAGAAAATTAGTGGAATTCATAAAAAATCTCAAATTACATTTATTTTGGTGCTTATAACATCAATTATGTCAATATTTCATTAAAAAGACAATTACTGCATCATCGTTGTGTCATAAATAAATTAAATTATTTAAAGTCTAAAAATTACAAATAAAAGATCATTATGTAGGAAATATTTTTAGCTTTCTAATGAATATTTATAGTCGAATTTATCTTATGTATAACCCCATATTAAAAATGTTTTAGTAAATAAACTTTGATTTTAACTCTTTTAACTCTTCTTTGAATTAAATCATAATAAATGTCCTAATCTAATCCAAGTGGGCCTAAATGGTCATATTATATTCATAAGGTTGTGTTTGGTCGAAATACACTTGTCCAATAGAATTAGGACATGTGTTAGGGTAATAATAATATCATATTTACCCTTAGTTACCCTATTTACTATTAACCGTGGTAAAAAAAGTAAAAAGTTACTATTCACCAAAAAATTATTTTCATCTCATTGAACCACATTTTAGTCCTTCATATTAACCGTGTCTCTCGGATTTTCGAAATTCCATTCACAGAAGCGGTAAAATTAAGTTTTATGCAAAATTCAGTTTTTAACCTACCACTTAGTAGTTTCACTATTCATCAAAAATTGATGTTTTTCAGAACAATGCCAAAATTTCATCCCAAGCTATATTTCATATTCCGAATTCAAAAATGAAGTCTATTTTACCAAATTCATAACATAAAAGTTTCATTAATTAATTTTATAATTAAATCCCGCTGTTAAAACAAATAGCGTGTTTTTAAGAAACAATACCTATCAAAAGATTGACACTTGTTTATGTCTAGTTTAAATGTGAAATTACATCCAATGCCAACATTGTATTAAATTGTAAAAATATATTCTAAATATACTTTAAAACCACTCAAATTAATGATTTATCACTATTAATTATTTCGATTAAAAAAAGTTGTTTTTAATTATAATTTAGTAATTTTCACTATTCATCAGAATATGAAAATTATCCGAAAAGTACCAAAATTTCACCTTAGGCTAAATTCGATACTCCGAATCCAAAAATGAAGTCCATTTTGAGAGTTAAAATTTCTAAAATTTAAAAAGTGGTTATTACTATTCATAACGGCTAGTTTTAATAATATTTTAATAGCATATCATTGTTTCGTGAAACTCAGGATTACGTACCACACACGCTATCGAGGAAGGTTGCGATTGCGTGTAATGCAAGGCAAGTCAAGGATGCGTATTGTGCAAGCTCCTTTTGGTGTAGCGTATAACACAAGACATTAGTAAAATAAAAAAGAATATTTTTCATAAAATCTCGGGCTGTTACAGTCCAGGTGTGGGGGGATGTCCGGGGGTGGGGGTCAAAATGGGGTGGGGGTCTGCAGGGGGGATATCCAGGACATGGGGGGCTATCTAGGGGGTGGGGATGTGAAGTGGAGCTTTCCAGAGTGGGGTGGGGGTGTCCGGGGGGGGTCTAGGGGAGGTGGGGGATATCTAAGGAGTGAGGGTGGCCAAGGGGGTTGGGGGTGTCCTGGGGGCGGGGGACTTTCTAGGGGGTGGGGGTGGGTGTTCAGGGGGTGGGTTAATTCCATATCATGTGGGTTGATATAGGCATGTCTCATTCATTCATATAACATTTAATGGGATCTACCATGTGATCCCAAATGCGAGACACATGTATTTATATAAAAGTTTCCTCTAATTAATCAATTGTTGTCATATTTTATGCCAAATCCACAAGTCATACAACTAGCCTACACAAGCCTCATTGTGATGACACACCCCACCATACCCTAGTTCCTAGCATGATTGGAGTTCCACTAGTGTCAAGTGAACCCTCTAGAGAAATATAAATATAAAACTTCTACTTAGTACCAAGGTTCCAATAACCAATAAAGAAGTGATGATGATGGTGAATAAGTAAGAAAGTATTAACACCAAGACATAAGAAATGACTCTCACTCACTTGTAACACATTCAAAATGAATAATCACATATATATTAACCATATATGGTGTAGAGAAGTATATTACAACACCGAGTGAGAAATAAGCATCATGTAGTCCCAAATAACCACATAGTGGGTAAAAAACTCAATGGAATAATTAGCATGTTATTTCACATCCAACCATTTAAAAAAATGTTACAAATAGGTATTTAATGCTGAAATATGGTTCAAAATCTCAAGTAATTTTACTTTTCATAAAATATGACTTAAAAAATTATTTACAAACTCATATAAATCTCACATAAAATTTTAAACATTTCAAATACACCACAAAAAACATGAATCTTCATCTTTCAAATCATTAACCTTTCCCAATGCATTCATTTTCCATAAAACTAATTTTCAAATTTCAATTAACTCATTATTTCAAGGGTAAAACCACACACTAATTTCAATAAAACGTTTCAAATTCATTAGAAATTTTCTTTAAAACATGTCAAGTTTAACACCTCACATTAAATCAATTTATTGTTTAAAATATTTTTTTCACTCCATGAATAATGAAATCCGATCAAAATATATCAAAAAGCATTAAATCTATTTCAAAAGGTATAAATGGTATTTAATAAATTCATAGAAACAAAAATACTCAGTTTCAAACATGAAATTAAATATTGAAATCTTTATATGATTTTAAATGATTACATATATCCATACATTCAATAAAAATCAATTTATAATGAAATAAAAAACATTTAATTAAAAATGATATAATTTCATTGAAACACACACCATGAAGAGGTGTAAATTGTCTTAAAACCTTTCAAAACATTTCAACTTCAAGTATGAGAACCCAAATGAGAGACTAGAATCAAGATCTCAGTGAAATAGAATGAAAAAAACCAAAATAAATAGAAGAAAAATATATAACTTAGTTTTCACTCACAGATTTGTAATGGTTGTACCATTACAAAGAATACTATAAGAACATTTGGGTTGTCCGAGGGGGGATGCAGGGGATTGGGGGCTATGGGGGTGTGGGGGAGGGGAGTGTAGGCTGTCGAGGGGGGTGTTGTTCGGGGGGGGGGGGTGGATACAAGGGTGTGGGAGAGGGGGGGGTGTGGGCTGTCCAGGGGGGGTGGGCTGCCTAGGTGGGGGGGGGGGGGGGGGGTTGTTCAGGTGGGTGGGGGGGGGGGTAGGGGTGTGTGGGAGGGGGTGTGGGTTGTCTAGTGAGGGGGGGGGGTGTCCGGGTGGGGTGGGGTGGGGGAGGGGGGCTGTCCATGTGGGGGGGGGGGTGCCCAGGGGGTGGGGGCCTGTCCAGGGGGTGGGACCAATCCAGGGGGTGGGGGTGGGGGTATCCAGGGGGTGGGGGTTGTCCAAGGGTTTGGGGGGGGTATCCAAGGGGGTAGGGGGTGTCTAGGGGGTGGGGGGGCTTTCCATAGGGAGGATGTCTAGGGATGGGGGGGTTGTCCAGGGGGGGTTGTCCAAGGGGGTAGAGGTGTCCGAGGGGGGGGGGGGCTGTCCATGGGGGGGGGGGGGGGCTATCTAGGGGTTTCAAGAGGGTGGGGGTTGTCCAAGGGGTGGTGGGGGGGGGGATGTACCTGGGGTAGGGGATGTCCAAGGGGTGGGGGGGGGGGCTTTCCAAGGGGGTGGGGGTGTTTAAGTGGTGTGGGGGCTATCCAAGGGGGTGGGGTGTCCAGGGGGTGGGGGTGTCCAGGGGGCGGGGGCTGTCCAGGGGGTGGGGGGTGTCCACGTGGGTGGGGGTGCCCAGGGGGTGGGGGTGTCCAGGGGGTGGGGGTTTCCAGGGGGTGGGGTGGCCAGGGGGTGGGGGCTGTCCAAGGGGGTGGGGGTGTTGAGGGGAGTGGTGAATCAATCACACATATACTCAGTCATAGAAAATAATCAAGTCAAGTTTTATTATTTATAGATAAATAAATAAAGATAATGTTACCTACCTAATCACACATATATTCAGGAACAACAAATCATGAAACATCAAATGTCCGTAATATTAGTCAAAAATGTAATGGATCAATATGTCCCTCATCACCATCACTATCATTACCATCATCATCAGCCTCATATTCATCCTCATCTTCATCCCCATCATCATCCACGCCCTCCTCAACACCCTCCTCCTCACCATCGTACTCTACCTCAGCCTCCTCTTCACCCTCCTCCTCTGCCTTGGCCTCCTCCCCACCCTCCTTCTCCTCCCTGACCTCCTCTTCTCCATCATCTCGACCACCACTAAAACTGCCACTTGGTTCACCATATATAGAACTCATCAACGACATGTATTTATCACAAGCTGTGCTGGCCTCTGGTGAAAGTGTTGGACCTAAAAATTCAATTAGTTTCATAAATGCAGTGTTTTCCCTATAAGACTATTCTGCCATCTATGTGGCCCTTTTTTCATCCTGTTCTGTATGTTCCTTAACCTATTGGAACTCAGTGGAACTACAACTCATAACTAAGGAGGGACAATACCTCTTCAGTACTATACTCTTCCCAAGTCGACACCGTACTCTGCCAGGGTGCTCATCTCCCAACACCTAATGTAAGTGATCATTTGACCCAAAATTGTGAGGTTTCTGGGCATCATGGGCCTGTAAAGTAGTCTGTTATAGATATAAATAGATTATTAAGTTAAAAAATAGATATTAAAATGTGAAATAAACAAATTTAAACTTACAACATGCTTTTGAGTTGGTTTGTTAACCGCAATTCCATCTTTCTTCCTTCTACTCGAGAAAAACAGTTTTGCTCGAGGAACAGGTCCTTAAATATTCAATGTTTACCTCTAAAATGACATTGAATGTAGGAAAACATAAGTAAAAATATGTTACCAATAATTAATTTCATAACTAAAATTATATTACAACTTTAACAATCGAATACATTATAGAGGAAACAATTGAAAGTGCAAGTCATAATGAAAAATTATAAACAACTGTCATACCTGCTTCCTCTCCTGATCTGACATTATAGTAAGCCCCAATGTGTGGAGGTATTTTTTAGAATAAATGTTTATTTATTTATTCCGTATGATTCCTAAATAAAATTAAATAATAAAAACTATATTATTAATTTAAAACATGAAAATTTTCATTTAAATACCTCAAATGTGATTAATACCTTAAATTGGATAGTCATCCAATGAGTAATCATCTGTCGATACTGTTCTATTAGAAAATCATCCACAATAGGTACTGCCACTAACTCTGTGAAAACTCTAGCACACCATCCAA
Organism: Viscum album; assembly: GCA_963277665.1. Taxonomy (NCBI): domain Eukaryota; kingdom Viridiplantae; phylum Streptophyta; class Magnoliopsida; order Santalales; family Viscaceae; genus Viscum; species Viscum album. The sequence continues at coordinate 1,971,247,237 of OY728150.1, read as the reverse complement.
TATACAACTTTTGCTTATAGGCTCTCTAAATCTCACCTAAATCGTTTAGACGTGCTGGCCTTACACCCTCACCATTGGGGAAATTAAACCGAAGATGACACCAAAATATTAATTCATATAAATAAAAAAACAATATATTTCATTAAATACAACAATGTTTTTTACCCATATCTCTACCCAAGCATTATCCTTGACTTTATTTTGAAACTATCTCCATGAGAGTGAGCTAACAGGAATGATGTCAAAGTATTTGGCAAGCGTCTCCAAAAAACTACGACATTACTGCCCTATTTTTTCAATCATTTGATTGTCTCCATTATAGTCCACCATCAATTGCATGTGGCGGTTCCACACTGCATGCATGAGTGTACACCCCCGCCCCTTCCTCCTATCAGTAGATGTATCTATTATGAAATAAAAAAATATGTTATAAATACATGTTATAATGAAAATAAATAATGGCATAAAAATTTGATAGGGTTCTATAAATATACATGTGGTAGTCTGATCAATGGGTGCTGTTGGATCTATAGAAACTAAAGGAATTCCCTATATAGGTGTAGTGGGTCTCAATGAATGCTCTTTAGGGACAGACTATGGCAGAGAATGAGTCTAAGAAGATGGAATATAGAATCTCAGAGAGAAGGAAGTAAAAGGAAAAGAAGATGACATAGATGGATGCCTGAATGATGGATGGGGAGTGAGAATCATCATCGGATATGGTAAAGATAGGTGAGGAGACTCAGATGTAAAGGGTGGTGAAAACATGGGATACTTAAATATTCTGTGTGTCACTAATGACATATCAAGATCAAAATGTGGGATAGATGATATGTTAGTGGGAGGGGCAGGGTCTAATCGGGTACGCCAACCAGATCGTCTAGCTCTCGTACCACCCCCCTCGTACGAACACCCTAAGTACTAGGACCAATACTAGGCTTATCATCAAATAATTTTTATCTAAGAGTTGGATCCTGAAAAAAAATTAAAACAAAATTAATAACATGACATTATATACTATTTATATATATTTTTTAAATAAAATACTCACTACAGATACTAGTGGTGAAACGCCCATCTCATCCATGCGATGATTGTTGTCCATAATCTTTTTTCCATCACCTCTATTCAATTGGTTTCATTTCATACATTTGAAACCAAATATGGAAGTAATTAGAAAAGGATAATTAATGTGTAACCCAAAAAATAAAATATATGAGAGGTAATAGAGTGATTCATGGATAATTTAACTATCCATTTCATTAGGTGAGCTTTAATAGATATATAATGAATTAAATAAGTCATACAAGATGTAATCAAAAATTTAATTTTGAGTATGATGGTTCTTTACTAAGTGTCACCAGTCTATTAAAATCATGGAACATTGATTCCGAGGCTTTATTTCACTCAACAACCAAGAGAGAGAGAGCATACTGAATTATGCCTCTAGAAAATTCAACAAGGTATATATTATGAATGATTCAACCATTAAGATAGTTGGAAATGATGATATAAACATATGAATAAAGATAATATATCTACCATATTCATAATGGGTAAATCATCTGTTGAAATTAAGGAAAAATTTAATTTCTTTAGCCTAGGTAGATGATGCAGGTTTCTATACATGTTTTACAGAAGAAGAAAAACCATCGTGTTGATTATCTGTTGAAATGTTAAAGGGAGGTTTGAGAGTTTTAATGATTTTATACATGGTTAATATAGCATTGAAATGTTCACCAAGTAATAAATGTTGGTTTCTTAGGTTTGAATACAGTTCAATTCCAAATTAGAAAATGCAATTCAAATAAAATTGCAACCAATAAACATTGAAAATTCACATAATGGTCAAGTTAGATACAACATATTTGTAATCAATATTAAATCAATTTGAATAGTACTAACCTTAACAACCCAATTTGAGCTAAACCAAAAGAATTGAGAACATGGATGGATAATTCTATATATTTCCCACCACAACATCAGGTTCACAATCAACTCTGAAAATTGAGCTATTAGAGTCATCAAAAGTAATAAATAGATTGTTTCTAATGGCAGTAGATATGGTGTCAATTCCATCAAAACCGTCATAAAATTTTTTTCTTCTAATTAGTTCAATAATGACAACAAATTTAGGTCGAAGATGGTCTTTTACATAAAAAACTTGTTTCACCATTGATGCCAATACATATGGTTCATTGGTAGAAAGAGTGTGAGTCATATCAATTAATCAAAAACCACAATCATCAATAAATGTGCCCTGCCTCGTCATTAAATCAAAGCACTATCATTTCATCATTTTGACTCATCCATGAGAGTAATAATCCAATATTATTATTTTTTCAATGATTCTACAATAAACTACATTTTAAAATCATGGTCTACTATCTGATGTACATGCATAACAGTCTGTTGTGGCAGTAACCATAACACCATTATGTTGTGTTCTCATGTTCTTTTCCCATTCAATGATAATAAATCTATACCCATTGATAACAATTGATTTACAGTCACGAAACACGGTATTAGGACCAAAATCCAAAGCTCTTATTTCCTCAGTGATAGAGTTAGTAGGAAAACTCAATACCTGAAATATAAATGAATATTAAATTTAATTAAATATTAATTTAATTATTTTAAACAGTAATATTTTTACCTTCAATTTTAACCAAGCAGAAAACTCTTTGCTATGCAAAGTCTCCCTCCTTCTCAAAGATAAAGAACGATGCTTTCTATTTATGATTGCTTTATGTTCCCTATAGATAAAAATAAGAATATTTTAATAGATATATATGTTGGATATATATATTCAATTTACTTACCTGATGTATTCATCAAAAAAATCACATTTGAACAGAACTATGTGATGTGTCATCTCCCGCTCTTCAAAACTTAATGTCGTCAATGTATATGATCCAAGAATTTATCCTGTTTGAAGAAGTGATGGAAAACTAGGTTCAATTTTCTCATACTATTCTTCTTCATTTCTCATTAGTCTCTTAATTCTTGTAGTAAGATCAGAAAAATACATAGTGCATAAATCCATACATTCTTGATCCAAGTAACCGTTCACAATAGAACCTTAGGGATGATCCTTGTTTCAGACATAAGACATTAAGGTGTACATATTTATTTTAGTTGGATACATCCAATGAAAAGAAATATGTTCTCCAAGAAGTATTTCAGTAGGAATATGGATAGTCATATGAATCACGCATGTGAAAAATGGTGGAAGAAATATTTTCTCTAACTCATACAACATTAATGGGGCATCTGCCAACATTTTTTGAAAAAAAATCTTGGAAAAATTCTTAGCCCAAAGATCTCTAAACAAATGGAACAACCAAATAACAACCACCCTTACATTATTGGAAAAAAGATTACAGATTTCTGTTGGAATCAACTCATGCAGAAAGATATGATAATCACGAGTCTTCAAATATTTTAGCTTCAACTCTCTTCTATTGACCCATTTAGATATGTTGCTTGAATATCTATTAGGAACTTTAATAGTCTCTAGTAATTTTAGAAATTTAATTTTTTTATGTAGGTGTCATCACATAAGAAGCACATGGAACTTGCCATTTATTTTCACTAATATGCACAAGATGAAATTCTGTTCTGATGCCCCAATCCACCAATTCATGCTGAGACCATAAATCGTCTTTTTTGCTTTCCCTTAACATTTAGAAGAATCGAAAAAAACATTTCACATATATTCTTTTCAATGTGAATTACATCTAAGAAATGACGTAACAAATTGGTTGACCAATAAGGGAAATCAAATAAGATACTCCTCTTCTTCCAATTGTAACAAGTTTCAATGGAAACATTCTTTCTCTTTCCAAATTTCATTTGACCCTTCCTAGATGAAAAATTGAATTCTTTCAATTCATTAAGCACATCAGTTCCAGACATGTGCTGAGGTGGATTATCAGTCTCCATGATATTGTCAAATCTTCGACGATTATTTCTATATGGATGGTCCATTGACAAGAATCACCGATGTACCATAAAACTGAAACTACAACGATGTTTCAGTCTTCTAGATCATGTATTCTTCATACAAACATGACATGACAGTTTTCTCTTCATGCTTCATACATACATCATTACATAAGAAGGAAAATCATTGATCGTCCACATAAGCGCAGCACGCATCTGAAATATGTCTTTAGAACATGCATCGTATGTGTGAACAGCCACATCCCAAATAAGTTTCAACTCTTTTATTAAAGGCTGCATGTATACATGTATATCATTATCGAGATTAGAAGGGCCAGATATTATTATACTCATGAAAGTGGAAGTTTTTTTCATATAAACCCGTGGGGGAAGTTTATAAATTTGTATAAAAACAATCCATGTTCTTTGAGAAGTTAGAATCATACCAAACAGATTAAAACGTCACATGAAAGACCCAGAAACACATTACACATGTCAGATGAAAAATCAGGATATTAAGAATCAAATATCTACCATGAAAATCCATATGTAGGGTGAACCAACTCATCATTAGTCTTCTTTCTCTCGGTATCATGCCATCACATTTTTATTGATATTTCATCAGACATAAAAATATTCTGGAGTATAGGGATCAATGGAAAGCATGATTCTTTTTCTCTTGAAAATACAAGTTCCTCAACTAACTTCCATTCCATATAGTGGTTTGAGGGAATATCTGCATCATCTGCAAGTAAGTCCTTCAAGAAGGTAAGAATGTAATTTATGGCAGTATTAGAAATACCATACATAGTTTTCCCATGAAATAATTAGATTAAAAATCACATCTTTTTTAATTTACCACATTGTCAATATACTATAGTCGTGGTATCCTCATTCAATTTTTCACCCTGAAAAAATAATCATTTTCATTAGACGCATCATGTGTTCTCATATTGAAGTATTCTTGGGTTAGAATCCTTTATTTTTCATGATGATGAATAAATGTAAATAGGCCATATGACAAATTATCCAATCCATTCCTCTCATTTGGATCATCAGCAATTTGAGATTTCATTTTCTCCCCATTGTGATACCACACATAATAGTTTTCCTGAAAATCATATTTGAATATGTGGTAGCTGACTTCTTCACAACTCAACCAAGGTCTTCCAACACAATTGTAACATGGGAAGTGTATGTAACCACTATCTGAAGTAATGTGAAATGAAAAATCTAAAAAGATCTCCAAATTGTTTTGAAAATCTCTTGAGATCCGATTGGTTTCATACATCCAAATTCTATCCATTCTATAAAAAAAATTATAAGTCATTTCATCAAAAGAAATTCAATAAGATTGATGTTTCATCGAAAATATATTTAAGTAAATGATAATTGTTGACTTTATATGAAACCATAACTGACACACTAATCTATATGAAAATCATAATATAAAAAGACAGAAAATACTATATTTATAACAAAATATATTTGAAGAACTATACATGAGTGTACAAGATCATGTACACTTGTAGAGGAGAATTATTCAGGAGTTGAGTAAATTTTAGATCGAATAAATTTTATATTTTAGTATATTATTTGAGTGATATTCATAATATCTATTCTCAATAAATGGGACATATAATCTGAAAATGATGGTAAAAAGTTCCTCAGGGATTGAAAAATCATGATCATACATGTGGATCATGATACAAGAAAGATTAAATGGAACTTAGAAGAGTTTGATGTCATAAGATGAAGGTTCCGTGGGGAAAAGAAGCATGATTCCATGTACATGAGATTTCAAATGATGAGATTGAAATTTATTTTCCAAATGGGATAATATATCCCTATTTAAGATATCCATAAAGGAAGGGGTTTGTAATGCCCCGACCCCAGTTACCTAGAGTCGGTGCATTATTACATAACATTGGCATGATCACAAGAAAGATCAAATCTCGAAAGACCGATTGGTTTAGTAGCCTTAGAAACACTAGATATATTCATAAGTTTTACATTACATCATAAAATGAAAAACTACTACAACAACATAATGTCTCCACAGTCCACACTATTATACCCTCATAATATCCCTGCAGGTCATTCATAACTTACTTCTTCACATCCTGGGGAAAATAAAACATAGAAAAGGGGTGAGCTCAAATGCCCAGTAAGGATAACAATATAGCGGAACATTCAAAATAAGCATAAACATTTAAGGCAATGCATTACTAAAACAAAAGCCTTTTAAACTTGAACTTTAACATAGTATGGCAAAAGTAAAATGAAATAATGCCATTTACTTATTCACATGGATATTCTACTAATCGAATAATCACATGCAAAATCAATAACCACTTTCATAATGATGGAATGCATAATGCTAAACTTTAATTTCTTTTCAAGGCCTCGTCCCAAGACCTTGGGGCTAACTGTAACCGGAACCCAACCCGGAGTGCCTCTAATAACCGAACACCAACCCAGAGTGCCTCTAATAACCGGAGACCAAACCGTAGGGCTTACTTTTACCAGTCCCTAACCTGGAGGGATTACTTTTACCAGTCCCCAACCTGGAGGGCATACTTTAACCAGTCCCCAACCTGGAACATACTAGTCCAACACATTCATATGAAGTAATGGTTGAAATATAACATAAACATTCTTATTGTAACTAGCATACGAAATGTCAATACTTTACTCATAAACCATGAATGCTATATAAATGACACATCTACAGTCAAACATATCACAAAACTTCCTTACAATATGGAAGTTTTAAATCATAATAAATCAACTTCAAATAATCTTAAAATCCATCAAAGGATGTTGACATAGATGAAAATGTTTTTTTAAAAATTATTGAGAGAAATATACCTTTTTCATGAAAACATTTTAATGTTACACAATTTAGAAAGTAAGGCATTTAAATAAATTTTTGAATCAAAGTTTACCATACCACTTTGAAACTTTTGAATGGAATTAACACTTTTAAAACATTCATTTTCATATAAATAAATCCTTACAAACCATTTTGAAAATGTGGACATAAATGAGGATAATTTAGAAGAATAAATATTTAAAACATTTAAAATGATATTTTAGTAAAATTTCCCTTAGAAATAATCCCTTTGAAAACTCTTTTATGAAATATGGACATGGATAGTAAATATGTCCCTGTAGATACTTACGTAAAGACAACCTCGGATATTAAAGAGATTGTGAAGTAAACCCTTATCAATTTGGTAACTTATGAAACATACATCCCATGAAAGAGGTATCATAGAATGAAAATGTAAATACACATAAGGTAAAGTGTATTACACAAAGAATACAATTATGGGCAGTACATACACCACACAAAAGATAATAGTGTAAATATGGCATGAATCTCACAGAAATAAAGAGTGAGATGAAAACCCCTTACCACGTTAATCAACTGAGTCGTATGGCCAAAAGTTAATAACCACCAAATTATTTACAGAATAACATGAATATAAAGATAATCATGATAATATATATCAAATGCCAGTACACAATACACCACTTTCAATAATTTAGTGGCGAATAATGGAAATCTCACGGAATTGAATGTGAGATAAGAAAATCCCTTACCTTGTACTTTTACTTGGTTGGGGTAGGTTAACCTCCTGTATAATATTGAAATAATTGTTATTAAATTATAAAAGAATCATATATATTAATATCATATCATATATGATCTTTTAACTTTGCTTTGTTAATAATGTCTTAGTATTAGCGTTGTTTCGGGTGTTAACTTACTCATTTTCTTTTATATGTTTTATTACGTAATCCATGTTTGTAATGGATAGGTTGTATATTATTCATATCCAGAATGATATCAAGTCCTTAAACATCATTTTTAAATCAGAAAATTATAATTATACTTGAATGGATATGATGGAGAATGAATCTCATCGCGTTCATGGAGACGGTAGTCCGTACGTACGCACGAGCGACAATATCATTCTTTTTATATTAAAATAATATATAAATAAATGGTATATAATATATACAGAATCACTAACATGTTATATTTATTATTAAAATGAGTTACACATCATTATTATACCCATCCAAATAATAATATATTGAATAACAATTACACCACGACGTGGAGATGGTAAGCCGTACGTACGCACGTATGGTGACATGTTATTCAAAGGGTGGATAGAATACTGAATATGGTTGTACCATATTTATAATAACATCACAGTATATATATGATACTGGAGTTATTATTTTAGAATGGTAACAACAAATTAAGTAGAAGTGGAAGAAGAAGGAACTTGGAAAAAGGGTGGTGAAATCATTACCTCTTCTCTGGTTCCTTCCTTTTGATTTGATCAAAAGGGATCCTTAGGTTGGCTTTCTGATAAAACTAAGGACTCTAGGTTGTAGTGAGGGAATTTTGGAGAGTATTTGGGCAGAGTTTGGCCGAACCATAAGGCTTTGAAGGTGTGAAGAAATGAGAAGGAGGAGTGCCCTTTTATAAGAGGGGTGAGGGGCACCTTTGGAAAAGCTAGAAATATTAATTTATAATAAATTCATATTCGGTTTCTAATGGCTCCAATGTTGAATATTAAAATGTTAAGGTGGGGATGGGTCAAAAACAACTCAACCAATAGAATTTAGACAGGTTTGGGTACTTATATTAACCTTATCTTCAAGTATTAACTCTAAGTTAATTAGTTTCACTTTTACAATGTCTCTTTGTATTTTTATATAATATGGTTAATAAACTTACTATATACATCCAAGCGACCCCCAAGTGGTCCATTAATGATGAACCTATCATGATATAAGTCTCTTGGCCGAACCTTAGATTTTTAGGACTTTAATATCAATTAATAATATAATATTTGTTTTAAGAACTCTTTTATGTCAATTTTGACACTATTCAATAGTTGATTTTTTTGAAACTCATAACAGATTTATTACTTCGAAAAAAGTCAATTAAATCAATCCTAATATATCATATTATCCTATAAAATTAGTTTAATTCATTAAAAGTTTCATATTATAATTATTTGGGTATTTATAATATCAATTATTTTAATTTTTCACTATTTTAGTAGTTACTGCATCATCATTATGTCATAAATAAAATACATTATCTAATTTCGAAAAATTATAAATAAAATATCATTATGTAGGAAATATGTTTATATTTATAATGAATATTTATAATCTAATATACAACATATATAACCTTATGTAATAATTGTTTTTCTAAAAGATATATGCTTGTGTCATTTTTGTATTCATTTTAACTTAATTAAGATAAAGTGTCCCTATCACCTACAAGTGGCACCATGGGGTCCCCAAATCGACCCAAAGATGTCTATGGTCGAACATGTATCAACCAATAAGGCTAGGACACGTTTTAGGGTAATTTAGTATTATTATAATATTATTTTTTAACCCTTATTTACCAGATTTACCCTTAACCATGGTAAATAAAATATTTACCACAGTAATTATTCAAAATGTCTAAAAATAAAAGTTACCTATTTACACAATTTGGAAATGCTGATTCCAAATATGGAATCCATTTTTCTAAATTCAAAACACCGAAGTGTCAGAAATTAATTTAAAATTAATTCCCGCTGTCAAAACAAAAAGCATTTTTTTAAGAGATAATAACTATCAAAAGATTGACACTTGTTTATGTTCGGTTTAATTGTAAAATTATGTCCAATGACCAACATTATATTAAATTGTAAAAATATATTCTAAATATACTTTAAAACCACTCAAATTCATAATTTATCACTATTAATTATTTTGATTAAAAAAGTTGTTTTTAATTAAAATTTAGTAATTTTCACTATTCATCAAAATGTTAAAGTTATCCGAAAAGTACCAAAATTTTACCTTAGGCTAAATTCGATATTCCGAATCCAAAAATGAAGTCCATTTTAAAATATAAAATATATATAATTTCAAAAATTAGGTATTACTATTCATAACGGCTAGTTTGATCGGTTGTGGTGTGTGTTAAAACTCGAAGTTGCGTACAACACACGCTACTGTTTTATTCAAAGGAAAGCGTACCGTGTAAGCTTGGGATGTTTCATTTTAAATTTTTTGATATCCCCATTTAGTCAAAAAGTTTAAAATATTGTATTTAAAAAGGTTTCACTATTAAAAGTTGATAAAAGTGCAATACTGAAAATGAATCTGTTCTTGCATTATGACTAAGAAACTCATAATATGGATTCTAAAATTATAAGGATTATATAAAGTTAAAAATGTAGTTAATGCTATTCATGACCTCTTTTAATGGATTTTTTTGTAAGTCATGGTGTGATTGAACTCGGTGTTGCGTGTAGTGCAAGTTATTGAATTATTTTGAAGAAATAACACACTATGAAATCTTGGGGTGTTACATTCTCCCCTCCTTCAATGAATTGCGTCCTCACAATTTGAAATTGTTCTTCAAAAATAAAAGGTTGAAAATAAAAAATATCTTTGTGGGAAAACCCACATCGGAAATTGGGTTACTAAAATTTAGTCTTAATATGAGGAAAAGAGAAATGAAAGGGTCACCACCAAATTATGATCTCGATTAGGAGAACATTGGTGGCAATTATAGAAATATAATTGGAGGAAAAACGTAAATATTTATAGGTAGTGATTGAGGTCATCAATCACAAACAAGTATAAAATTGAGGTCCTTAAATTCATCAATCTATGATGATTTGAAATACCATCGGTTCAACAAAACATTGGGTATTAGGATAACACATTTTTGACGTTTCAAAATATTTTAGTTGAAATCCCACATCGAAAAATGAATTAATGAGGCCTCTATTTAAAATAAAGAGTGGAAAGTATGAAGATTACCGAAAATAACACATACTAGGGTTCCATGTAGGAAAATATGGATATAGAAGAGAATTATAACCATCAATTATCTGATGGAGAGTGGTAGAGAACATGGCTATGAAAAGGCCAACAATCCCAAAGCCATAAATTAGTGATGATTTAAGGTACCATCTAGGACAACATTTTTGTTCTAAGTTTCTTTTCTTAATGTTGAGGAATTTATTTATGAGATTGGATATGATCATAAGGAGATATACTTACTTTATAATTAGAGTTTTATCCATTAATAAATTTCTACCAATAACTCATCTTTCACTCTAAAAGATAATAGAATGTAAAAAAATTCTATTTACACTATTCATATAGGGTTCCAAAATAAACGAATTTATAATTCATCTACAAGTTCTTTTAATAAAAACTACATTATTTAATCCAGGACATCTCATGGGCCAGTGGTAGGTGATACACCCTTGTCGCCCTTCGGTTGCGGGTTCAAGTCTCGCGGCCTTGCCGGACGCGACGGGTTGCCGCCCGACCTCCGGGTTGTCCTTTTATGGCAATCCAAAATTAATCTCAAACTAGAATTTATCCAAAATACTTCTGACCAAACTCACAGTCCAACATTTATAAGGAAGTTAAACATAATGTAGATCCTTTTTACCACGTAATAGCATATGAATACCTTCATCATGTATTCTTTTAAAACACTGAAACATCCTGAATTACTATAATCCATATTGATTACATTCAAGCTCCCTTATTTCATATAGAATGCTAGATATACTTGATCAATCCATGTTTTAAACCCCAACAATGATGGAATATACAAATCATTAATTAGTTTCAAGGTAGTCAATAAAATCCAATATAATTTATCCAAATCAATCATGTATTATTCTAAAATCACTACCTCGGTATTAGAACCATATTATGGTTTATCATTCTCTCAACCATATATTTTCCAAAAATTTAACCTGCTATTGAGTCAATTTTCTTTGTTCCACACAATCTCAAGTCCTTAATGAAATAGTATTGCAGTACAATCCTTATATACTCCATAATTATTATAACAAGTACACTGTTGATACAACACTCAATTGACATAATCAACATAAGAACTCTAATCATTACTCTTCATTTGTGGTAGTATCATAACTTGATTATTATCCAATAACATCTTTTGCAGCATAGTCTGATGACTGAGACATAGGTTTGCGTAGTGTCCAAACTCCTTGCAAATGAAGCATTGTACATTTAAAACCATTTTCTTACCCTTGCAGTCACGTACTTTGTGCCCTTTTCCTCCACACTTATAACAAACTCTCATTCCATTCAGGCAAGTTCCAGGGTGTTTCTTTCCACAGTTACCACATATGGGAAAATTCTTCTTTTCCCTCTTCCCTTTATCCATCTTTCTCTCTTCCATCCTTTTCTTCTCTTGCTTCCCTTCAAAGCCATAGGACTCAGTAAACTCTTTACTTATCTTATCAACACATGATATTATTTCTTCATATGATGATAATACATGGGAGACTATTTCTCTTATAAATTCTAGCTTAAGACCATGAAAGATATGATCATTCCTTCTCTTTGGATCATGTGCATTTCTGGAGTTCTCATTCCTTCTACTGGGTGCCATTTCTAAACAATGGCATACACTAGATCAGTTTATGAATCAAAATACATAATCTCATACTTATAAAACACTTAACATAAATTGAACTGTTTATTGATATAATCCATAATTATAAAAATGTTTTCTTTGAGGAAGTATATACTCATAAACCCTTCATAATGATTTGTAAAGAAAATGAGATTTATCCTGACAATATCCCCCGGGAGTGTCGTAACCAAGAGTGCAGCAAGGCCCGTTGTCGTGCACCAGTTCCCGTTCGAGTCTAGGTCAAAGCGGTGTTTTCGGGTTTTACCCCTAGATACATCTGTGCCAGAGCCGCCTCTACCTGCTCGTATCCATACAGGGATGTATTGCTCGGAAAACTCACAAAATCTCTACAATACCAAAATTCTAGGAAGTTCTTTTATACTAATCCTCAAAGTTCATCTTAGGTCTACATGCTCTAATCAGAGTTTATCTAAATCTAGCTTCCAAGGTTTGTACTAAACTTCCTCTGATACCAACTGTAACGCCCCGACCCCAGTTACCTAGAGTCGGTGCATTATTACATAACATTGGCATGATCACAAGAAAGATCAAATCTCGAAAGACCGATTGGTTTAGTAGCCTTGGAAACACTAGATATATTCATAAGTTTTACATTACATCATAAAATGAAAAACTACTACAACAACATAATGTCTCTACAGTCCACACTATTATCCCCTCATAATATCCCTGCAGGTCATTCAGTACTTAATTCTTCACATCTTGGGGAAAATAAAACATAGAAAAGGGGTGAGCTCAAATGCCCAATAAGGATAAAAATATAGCGAAACATTCAAAATAAGCATAAACATTTAAGGCAATGCATTACTAAAACAAAAGCCTTTTAAACTTGAACTTCAACATATTATGGCAAAACTAAAATGAAATAATGCCATTTACTTATTCACATGGATATTCTACTAATCGAATAATCACATGAAAAATCAATAACCACTTTCATAATGATGGAATGCATAATGCTAAACTTTAATTTCTTTTCAAGGCCTCGTCCCAAGACCTTGGGGCTAACTGTAACTGGAACCCAACCCGGAGTGCCTCTAATAACCGGACACCAACCCGGAGTACCTCTAATAACCGGAGACCAAACCGGAGGGCTTACTTTTACCAGTCCCTAACCTGGATGGATTACTTTTACCAGTCCCCAACCTGGAGGGCTTACTTTAACCAGTCCCCAACCTGGAACATACATGTCCAACACATTCATATGATGTAAAGGTTGAAATATAACATAAACATTCTTATTGGAAGTAGCATACGAAATGTCAATACTTTACTCATAAACCATGAATGCTATATAAATGACACATCTACAATCAAACATATCACAAAACTTCATTACAATATGTAAGTTTTAAATCATAATAAATCAACTTCAAATAATCGTAAAATCCATCAAAGGATGTTGACATAGATGAAAATGTTTTTTTAAAAATTATTGAGAGAAATATCCCTTTTTCATGAAAACATTTTAATGTTACACAATTTAGAAAGTAATGCATTTAAATACATTTTTGAATCAAAGTGTCCCATACCACTTTGAAACTTTTGAATGGAATTAACACTTTTAAAACATTCATTTTCATATAAATAAATCCTTACAAACCATTTTGAAAACGTGGACATAAATGAGGATGATTTAGAAGAATAAATATTTAAAACATTTAAAATGATGTTTTAGTAAAAGTTCCCTTAGAAATAATCCCTTTGAAAACTCTTTTATGAAATATGGACATCGATAGTAAATATGTCCCCGTAGATACATACGTAAAGACAACCTCAGATATTAAAGAGATTGTGAAGTAAACCCTTATCAATTTGGTAACTTATGAAACATACAACCCATGAAAGAGGTATCATACAATGAAAATGTAAATACCCATAAGGTAAAGTGTATTACACAAAGAATACAATTATGGGCAGTACATACACCACACAAAAGATAATAGTGTAAATATGGCATGAATCTCACGGAAATAAAGAGTGAGATGAAAACCCCTTACCACGTTAATCAACTAAGTCGTATGGCCAAAAGTTAATAACCACCAAATTATTTACAGAATAACATGAATATAAAGATAATAATGATAATATATATCAAATGCCAGTACACAATACACCACTTTCAATAATTTAGTGGCGAATAATGGAAATCTCATGGAATTGAATGTGAGATAAGAAAATCCCTTACCTTGTACTTTTACTTGGTTGGGGTAGGTTAGCCTCCTGTATAATATTGAAATAATTGTTATTAAATTATAAAAGAATCATATATATTAATATCATATCATATATGATCTTTTAACTTTGCTTTGTTAATAATGTCTTAGTATTAGCGTTGTTTCGGGTGTTAACTTACTCATTTTCTTTTATATGTTTTATTACGTAATCCATGTTTGTAATGGATAGGTTGTATATTATTCATATCCAGAATGATATCAAGTCCTTAAAAATCATTTTTAAATCATAAAATGATAATTATACTTGAATGGATATGATGGAGAATGAATCTCATCGCGTTCGTGGAGACGGTAGTCCGTACGTACGCACGAGCGACAATATCATTCTTTTGATATTAAAATAATATATAAATGAATGGTATATCATATATAAAGAATCACTAACATGTTATATTTATTATTTACATGAGTTACACATCATTATTATACCCATCCAAATAATAATATATTGAATAACAATTACACCACGACGTGGAGACGGTAAGCCGTACGTACGCACGTATGGTGACATGTTATTCAAAGGGTAGATAGAATACGGAATATGGTTGTACCATATTTATAATAACATCACATTATATATATGATACTGGAGTTATTATTTTAGAATGGTAACAACAAAGTAAGAAGAAGTGGAAGAAGAAGGAACTTGGAAAAAGGGTGGTGAAATCATTACCTCTTCTTCGGTTCCTTCCTTTTGATTTGATCAAAAGGGCTCCTTAGGTTGGCTTTCTGATAAAACTAAGGCCTCTAGGTTGTATTAAGGGAAGTTGGGAGAGTATTTGGGCAGAGTATGGCCGAACCATAAGGCTTTGAAGGTGTGAAGAAATGAGAAAGAGGAGTGCCCTTTTATAAGAGGGGTGAGGGGCACCTTTGGAAAAGATAGAAATTTTAATTTATAATAAATTTATATTCGGTTTCTAATGGCTCAAAAGTTGACTATTAAAAGGTTAAGGTGGGGAGGGGTCGAAAACAACTCAACCAATAGAATTTAGATAGGTTTGGGTACTTATATTAACCTTATCTTTAAGTATTAACTCTAAGTTAATTAGTTTCACTTTTACAATGTCTCTTTGTATTTTTATATAATATGGTTAATAAACTTACTATATACATCCAAGAGACCCCCAAGTGGTCCAGTAATGATGAACCTATCATTATATAAGTCTATTGGGAGAACCTTAGATTTTTAGGACTTTAATATTAATTAATAATATAATATTTCTTTTAAGAACTCTTTTATGTCAATTTTGACACTATTCAATAGTTGATTTTTGTGAAACTCATAACAGATTGATTACTTCGAAAAAAGTAAATTAAATAAATCCTAATATATAATATTATCCTATAAAATTAGTTTAATTCATTAAAAGTTTCATATTATAATTATTTGGGTATTTATAATATCAATTATTTTAATTTTTCACTATTTTAGTAATTACTGCATCATCATTGTGTCATAAATAAAATACATTATTTAATGTTTAAAAATTATAAATAAAATATCATTATGTAGTAAATCTTTTTATCTTTATAATGAATATTTATAATCTAAAATCCAACATATATAACTTTATGTAATAATTGTTTTTCTAAAAGATATATGCTTGTGTCATTTTTGTATTCATTTTAACTTAATTAAAATAAAGTGTCCCTATCACCTACAAGTGGCACCATGGGGTCCCCAAATCGACCCAAAGATGCCTATGGTCGAACATGTATCAACCAATAAGGCTAGGACACATTTTAGGGTAATTTATTATTATTATAATATTATTTTTTAACCCTTATTTACCAGATTTACCCTTAACCATGGTAAATAAAATATTTACCACAGTAATTATTCAAAATGTCTAAAAATAAAAGTTACCTATTTACACAATTTGGAAATACTGATTCCAAATATGGAATCCATTTTTCTAAATTCAAAACACAGAAGTGGCAGAAATTAATTTAAAATTATTTCCCGCTGTCAAAACAAAAAGCGTGTTTTTAAGAGATAATAACTATCAAAAGATTGACACTTGTTTATGTTCGGTTTAATTGTAAAATTATGTCCAATGACCAACATTATATTAAATTGTAAAAATATATTCTAAATATAATTTAAAACCACTCAAATTCATAATTTATCACTATTAATTATTTTGATTAAAAAAGTTGTTTTTAATTAAAATTTAGTAATTTTCACTATTCATCAAAATATTAAATTTATCCGAAAAGTACCAAAATTTCACCTTAGGCTAAATTAGATATTCCGAATCCAAAAATGAAGTCCATTTTGAAATATAAAATATATATAATTTCAAAAATTAGGTATTACTATTCATAACGGCTAGTTTGATCGGTTGTGGTGTGTGTTAAAACTCGAAGTTGCGTACAACACACGCTACTGTTTTATTCAAAGGAAAGCGTACCGTGTAAGCTTGGAATGTTTCATTTTAAATTTTTTGATATCCCCATT
Organism: Viscum album; assembly: GCA_963277665.1. Taxonomy (NCBI): domain Eukaryota; kingdom Viridiplantae; phylum Streptophyta; class Magnoliopsida; order Santalales; family Viscaceae; genus Viscum; species Viscum album. The sequence continues at coordinate 1,971,230,064 of OY728150.1, read as the reverse complement.
TAGTCAAAAAGTTTAAAATATTGTATTTAAAAAGGTTTCACTATTAAAAGTTGATAAAAGTGCAATACTGAAAATGAATCTGTTCTTGCATTATGACTAAGAAACTCATAATATGGATTCTAAAATTATAAGGATTATATAAAGTTAAAAATGTAGTTAATGCTATTCATGACCTCTTTTAATGGCTTTTTTTGTAAGTCATGGTGTGATTGAACTCGGTGTTGCGTGTAGTGCAAGTTATTGAATTATTTTGAAGAAATAACACACTATGAAATCTTGGGGTGTTACATTCTCCCCTCCTTCAATAAATTGCGTCCTCGCAATTTGAAATTGTTCTTAGAAAATAAAAGGTTGATAATAAAAAATATCTTTGTGGGAAAACCCACATCGGAAATTGGGTTACTAAAATTTAGTCTTAATATTAGGAAAAGAGAAATGAAAGGGTCACCACCAAATTATGATCTCGATTAGGAGAACATTGGTGGAAATTATAGACATATAATTGGAGGAAAAACGTAAATATTTATAGGTAGTGATTAAGGTCATCAATCACAAACAAGTATAAAATTGAGGTCCTTAAATTAATCAATCTATGATGATTTGAAATACCATCGGTTCAACAAAACATAGGGTATTAGGATAACACATTTTTGACGTTTCAAAATATCTTAGTTGAAATCCCACATCGAAAAATGAATTAATGAGGCCTCTATTTAAAATAAAGAGTTGAAAGTATGAAGATTACCGAAAATAACACATACTAGGGTTCCATGTAGGAAAATATGGATATGGAAGAGAAATCTAACCATCAATTATCTGATGGATAGTGGTAGAGAACATGGCTATGAAAAGGCCAACAATCCCAAAGCAATAAATTAGTGATGATTTAAGGTACCATATAGGACAACATTTTTGTTCTAAGTTGCTTTTCATAATGTTGAGGAATTTATTTATGAGATTGGCTATGATCATAAGGAGATATCCTTACTTTATAATTAGAGTTTTATCCATTAATAAATGTTTACCAATAACTCATATTTCACTCTAAAAGATAATAGAATGTAAAAAAATTCTATTTACACTATTCGTATAGGGTTCCAAAATAAACAAATTTATAATTCATCTACAAGATCTTTTAATAAAAACTACATTATTTAATCCAGGACATCTCATGGGCCAGTGGTAGGTGATACACCCTTGTCGCCCTTCGGTTGCGGGTTCAAGTCTCGCGGCCTTGCCAGACGCGACGGGTTGCCGCCCGACCTCCGGGTTGTCCTTTTATGGCAATCCAAAATTAATCTCAAACTAGAATTTATCCAAAATACTTCTGACCAAACTCACAGTCCAACATTTATAAGTTAAACATAATATAGATCCTTTTTACCACGTAATAGCATATGAATACCATCATCATGTATTCTTTTAAAACACTGAAACATCCTGAATTACTATAATCCATATTGATTACATTCATGCTCCCTTATTTCATATAGAATGCTAGATATACTTCATCAATCCATGTTTTAAACCCCAACAATGATGGAATATACAAATCATTAATTAGTTTCAAGGTAGTCAATAAAATCCAATATAATTTATCCAAATCAATCATGTATTATTCTAAAATCACTACCTTGGTATCAGAACCATATTATGGTTTATCATTCTCTCAACCATATATTTTCCAAAAATTTAACCTGCTATTGAGTCAATTTTCTTTGTTCCACACAATCTCAAGTCCTTAATGAAATAGTACTGCAGTACAATCCTTATATACTCCATAATTATTATAACAAGTACATTGTTGATACAACACTCAATTGACATAATCAACATAAGAACTCTAATCATTCCTCTTCATTTGTGGTAGTATCATAACTTGATTATTATCCAATAACATCATTTGCGGCATAGTCTGATGACTGGGACATAGGTTCGCGTAGTGTCCAAACTCCTTGCAAATGAAGCATTGTACATTTAAAACCATTTTCTTACCCTTGCAGTCACGTACTTTGTGCCCTTTTCCTCCACACTTATAACAAACTCGCATTCCATTCAGGCAAGTTCCAGGGTGTTTCTTTCCACAGTTACCACATATGGGAAAATTCTTCTTTTCCCTCTTCCCTTTATTCATCTTTCTCTCTTCCATCCTTTTCTTCTCTTGCTTCCCTTCAAAGCCATAGGACTCAGTAAACTCTTTACTTATCTTATCAACACATGATATTATTTCTTCATATGATGATAATACATGGGAGACTATTTCTCTTATAAATTCTAGCTTAAGACCATGAAAGATATGATCCTTCCTTCTCTTTGGATCATGTGCATTTCTGGAGTTCTCATTGCTTCTACTGGGCGCCATTTCTAAACAATGGCACACACTAGATCAGTTTATGAATCAAAATACATAATCCCATACTTATAAAACACTTAACATAAATTGAACTGTTTATGGATATAATCCATAATTATAAAAATGTTTTCTTTGAGAAAGTATATACTCATAAACCCTTCATAATGATTTGTGAAGAAAATGAGAGTTATCCTAAGAATATCCCCCGGGAGTGTCGTAACCAAGAGTGCAGCAAGGCCCGTTGTCGTGCACCAGTTCCCGTTCGAGTCTAGATCAAAGCAGTGTTTTCGGGTTTTACCCCTAGGTACATCTGTGCCAGAGCCGCCTCTACCTGCTCATATCCAGACAAGGATGTATTGCTCGGAAAACTCACAAAATATCTACAATACCAAAATTCTAGGAAGTTCTTTTATACTAATCCTCAAAGTTCATCTTAGGTCTACGTGCTCTAATCAGAGTTTATCTAAATCTAGCTTCCAAGGTTTGTACTAAACTTCCTCTGATACCAACTGTAACGCCCCGACCCCAGTTACCTAGAGTCGGTGAATTATTACATAACATTGGCATGATCACAAGAAAGATCAAATATCGAAAGACTGATTGGTTTAGTAGCCTTGGAAACACTAGATATATTCATAAGTTTTACATTACATCATAAAATAAAAAACTACTACAACAACATAATGTCTCCACAGTCCACACTATTATCCCCTCATAATATCCCTGCAGGTCATTCATAACTTACTTCTTCACATCCTGTGGAAAATAAGACATAGAAAAGGGGTGAGCTCAAATGCCCAGTAAGGATAAAAATATAGCGGAACATTCAAAATAAGCATAAACATTTAAGGCAATTCATTACTAAAACAAAAGCCTTTTAAACTTGAACTTCAACATAGTATGGCAAAAGTAAAATGAAATAATGCCATTTACTTATTCACATGGATATTCTACTAATCGAATAATCACATGCAAAATCAATAACCACTTTCCATAATGATGGAATGCATAATGCTAAACTTTAATTTATTTTCAAGGCCTCGTCCCAAGACCTTGGGGCTAACTGTAACCGGAACCCAACCCGGAGTGCCTCTAATAACCGGACACCAACCCGGAGTGCCTCTAATAACCGGAGACCAAACCGGAGGGCTTACTTTTACCAGTCCCTAACCTGGAGGGATTACTTTTACCAGTCCCTAACCTGGAGGGATTACTTTAACGAGTCCCCAACCTGGAACATACTTGTCCAACACATTCATATGAAGTAAGGTTGAAATATAACATAAACATTCTTATTGGAACTAGCATACGAAATGTCAATACTTTACTCATAAACCATGAATGCTATATAAATGACACATCTACAGTCAAACATATCACAAAACTTCATTACAATATGGAAGTTTTAAATCATAATAAATCAACTTCAAATAATCTTAAAATCCATCAAAGGATGTTGGCATAGATGAAAATGTTTTTCTAAAAATTATTGAGAGAAATATCCATTTTTCATGAAAACATTTTAATGTTACACAATTTAGAAAGTAAGGCATTTAAATACATTTTTGAATCAAATTGTCCCATACCACTTTGAAACTTTTGAATGGAATTAACACTTTTAAAACATTCATTTTCATATAAATAAATCCTTACAAACCATTTTGAAAACGTGGACATAAATGAGGATGATTTAGAAGAATAAATATTTAAAACATTTAAAATGATGTTTTAGTAAAATTTACCTTAGAAATAATCCCTTTGAAAACTCTTTTATGAAATATGGACATGGATAGTAAATATGTCCCCGTAGATACTTACATAAAGACAACCTCGGATATTAAAGAGATTGTGAAGTAAACCCTTATCAATTTGGTAACTTATGAAACATACAAACCATGAAAGAGGTATCATACAATGAAAATGTAAATACACATAAGGTAAAGTGTATTACACAAAGAATACAATTATGGGCAGAACATACACCACACAAAAGATAATAGTGTAAATATGGCATGAATCTCACCGAAATAAAGAGTGAGATGAAAACCCCTTACCACGTTAATCAACTGAGTCATATGGACAAAAGTTAATAACCACCAAATTATTTACAGAATAACATGAATATAAAGATAATCATGATAATATATATCAAATGCCAGTACACAATACACCATCGTGCATGAATTTAGTGGCGAAGTAATGGAAATCTCACGGAATTGATGGTGAGATAAGAAAATCCCGGGTGGGGGTACGCCTTGGTGTCGTTGGGGTAGGGGGTAGCATGGTATGGGGGTAGGTTAACCCGCTGTATATATATTGAAATTAATTTTATTAAATTATAAAAGTATCTATATATATTAATATCATATCATATATGATCTTTTAACTTTGCTTTGTTAATAATGTCTTAGTATTAGCGTTGTTTCAGGTGTTAACTTACTCATTCTTTATATGTTTTATTACGTAATCCATGTTTGTAATGGATAGGTTGTATATTATTAATATCCAGAATGATATCAAGTCCTTAAAATCATTTTTAAATCAGAAAATGATAATTATACTTGAATGGATATGATGGAGAATGAATCTCATCGCGTTCGTGGAGACGGTAGTCCGTACGTACGCACGAGTGACAATATCATTCTTTTGATATTAAAATAATATATAAATGAATGGTATATCATATATACAGAATCACTAACATGTTATATTTATTATTTACATGAGTTACACATCATTATTATACCCATCCAAATAATAATATATTGAATAACAATTACACCACGACGTGGAGACGGTAAGCCGTACGTACGCACGTATGGTGACATGTTATTCAAAGGGTGGATAGAATACTGAATATGGTTGTACCATATTTATAATAACATCACAGTATATATATGATACTAGAGTTATTATTTTAGAATGGTAACAAAAAAGTAATAAGAAGTGGAAGAAGAAGGAACTTGGAAAAAGGGGTGGTGACATCATTACCTCTTCTTCGGTTCCTTCCTTTTGATTTGATCAAAAGGGCTCCTTAGGTGGCTTTCTGATCAACTAAGGCCTCTAGGTTGTAGTGAGGGAAGTTGGGGAGAGTATTTGGGCAGAGTTTTGGCCAAACCATAAGGCTTTGAAGGTGTGAAGAAATGATAAGGAGGAGTGCCCTTTTATAAGAGGGGTGAGGGGAACCTTTGGAAAAGCTAGAAATATTATTTATAATAAATTCATATTCGGTTTCTAATGGATCCAAAGTTTACTATTCAAAGAGGTTAAGGTGGGGATGGGTCGAAAACAACTCAACCAATAGAATTTAGACAGGTTTGGGTACTTATATTAACCTTATCTTTAAGTATTAACTCTAAGTTAATTAGTTTCACTTTTACAATGTCTCTTTGTATTTTTATATAATATGGGTTAATAAACTTACTATATACATCCAAGAGACCCCAAGTGGTCCATTAATGATTAACCTATCATGATATAAGTCTCTTGGCCGATCCTTAGATTTTTAGGAATTTAATATCAATTAATAATATAATATTTGTTTTAAGAACTCTTTTATATCAATTTTGACACTATTCAATAGTTGATTTTTTTGAAACTCATAACAGATTTATTATTCAAACAAAGTCAATTAAATCAATCCTAATATATCATATTATCCTATAAAATTAGTTTAATTCATTAAAAGTTTCATATTATAATTATTTGGGTATTTATAATATCAATTATTTTAATTTTTCACTATGTTAGTAATTACTGCATCATCATTGTGTCATAAATAAAATACATTATTTAATGTCTAAAAATTATAAATAAAATATAATTATGTAGGAAATATTTTTATCTTATAATGAATATTTATAATCTAAAATTCAACATATATATCCTTATGTAATAATTGTTTTTCTAAAAGATATATGCTTCTGTCATTTTTGTATTCATTTTAACTTAATTAAAATAAAGTGGTCCCTATCACCTACAAGTGGCACCATGGGGTCCCCAAATCGACCCAAAGATGCCTATGGTCGAATATGTATCAACCAATAAGTCTAGGACACGTTTTAGGGTAATTTAGTATTATTATAATATTTTTGTTTAACCCTTATTTACCAGATTTACCCTTAACCATGGTAATTAAAATATTTACCACAGTAATTATTCAAAATGTCTAAAAACTAAAGTTACCTATTTACACAATTTGGACATCCTGATTCCAAATATGGAATCCATTTTTCTAAATTCAAAACATAGAAGTGGCAAAAATTAATTTAAAATT